>JAQFZT010001824.1:0-13542 GCA_034696325.1 Camisiidae sp. | reverse complement strand
CGCACCGATCCATTTACTATAAGCGGGATGGACTGTATTGGTAAAAGTTCTGCCCATAAATTTATAATCATTCCAGAAATTAAAAGTTTATTGTATTTTAATCCAAAAGAATTATAATTCGATTGAAAATTAAGATGTTTATTATTATTATTAAATAAATTGAATTTTATTCAAGCATTTCCTACTCTAATAGATTTGACACCCTTTAAGACAATTGAATTCTCTGATATGACATATGAAACTTTCTTTAGAATTTTGTTTATTTGAAATTTTTGTTGGACTTGAATGTTATTAAAGTAAAATACAGTACATGTAGTACTGTCTGTATCGATACTTTGAAAGCATGATCAATTTAGACATTGGCTCTTTCAAACTTATGCTAAAGACATACAGTGTCTTCTCAAGAGTCAAGTTTGCCCTATAAAAAATTGTTAAAAGAAATAAACTCAACCTTCAAGTCAAAATGTCTATGTCTTCTTTTTTTAAAAGTTCAATCTTAGGAAATTTGATGTATATTTTAATGAGCTTCAAATATATTGCGTTTAGTACTCTAAATTTCCCTTAAAAATAGCCGTAAAATCTTTTATTATTCTTTGGGTTTAACTGTCAAGTATTACTATTTCACGCAATCATTGAAATTATTTATGAGTTTGAGATACATTTCCATTACTTACAGCACAAACAGTACTTCCTTGAAAAATATCTTATTTGAAGAGATGTTGAGTGTGTTATCGAATACGACGTGACTTCGAATTAAATATTTATAGAGAAATATTTATTGAATATTGAATTCGCTCACCTTTTCTGAATGCGTTATGAATGATACCAAGAATGCGACTCGAAATATATGACCACGCATTTTGATGTTGATGTTGATGTTGATGTTGACGTTGATGTTGAGCTTTTCGATTCTTTGGTTCCAATCGTTCGTTGTTTGGTGAAGATTTTACATTAGCTGTTTGAGCTGACATTGTGATGGCACTCGAATTCATTATTTATTGAGTAAATCACTTTTTAAAAATCATCAATTTTTATCGATACTCAAAGTTTTTCCTATCAAAAGCCTTGAAAATCTCGAATTTGGATTTCAATTTATGAGTATCTGTGCTCTAACTTATCAGTTGCCACAGAATGGCTTATATTCATCTAGACGTTCCAATATCTTAGCAGCACGTGAAATGTTGTGTACTATTTCAATGCATTCAAGCTCTTTCACCGCCGAGTAAAGTGTTCAAAGTAATGGTATCATAACGATGATCAATAAAAAGGTGGAGAAGAAACATGCACTTCAAGAACGACTTTTAATATGAGGCGGAGAATCGCCGTAACTTATATTCATCTCGCATTAGGTCTGTCTGTCTTACTATTTAGTATCAAATAACTAATGAATAATTAAATCACAGAGAAGTCTCTTATAATTGAGTGATTTATTGAATTGTCTTATTATGTTAATTTTGTTTTCACAATCGATTCTATTTTATTTATATTTAAGCTTAAAATTTTTTTTATTTTCAATTCATTAGCTAATCATATGAAATAAAGCAAACATTCAATTATTTGAAAACAAGTTCTAAATTTAAGCTTAACTTATCAGATGAAGAGAATGTTGAGTTACTAATGCATTTTTCACATATGTACAAAAGCAGAAACAAAAACAAAATGTTTAATCCTAGAGTCAGTTTGGCTCAACTCATTCATTTTACTTGTACTCAAGAGCATGATTAAAGATGATAAAAGAGATATTAGGCAACATTTTTCGCAAAGCAATTAATAATAATTAGCTGTATTACGCAATCAAATAAATTATGAGCCTTAAGTTGATATGATCTATGAAACAGAAAATGGTCTTTTGTAATATCAATATCAATATCAAAGTCTATTGTTTAATATTTTAAATAACTATTAGATATATTGGACTTGAATAAAACTTGATAATTAAATACAAATAAATGCTAATAAGACAATGCATAAAATTCAAAATTAACATTTCAAAAACTTCACAAATAAAAGCATAATATATTTGAATTCAATAGAAAATATTCATTTTTATTTAAACCTAGAACTCATAGATAAGAATTAAATAAAACAGTACTTGAAGAAGTTCATCTTGAATTAATTTATTCTGAAATTTTTCTTAAATACATTTACAGTATTATAATTTCTGTTTCTCATCAAAAAGTTATGAAAACTATAGTTTAATAGTTGAACTTTCATTGAATATTGTGATCATGAAATAAAATTGATTTTCATCTAAAAATCGATGTGAAAACAATTTTCCAAAATTTTTTTGAATTGAGATTTTTAAGATAATCTTTGAATTTCTTTTTAAAAAAATTGTCAGACATATGACAACTTAAAAATCAAAAGAATCAATAAATAATGAAATTTTATCTGGAATATAAAGCCGAAAGAGCGAATTCGAAGGAAAGAAATCTTTTTGGCTTGAGTTTCAATGGTAGGGAACAATCAATAGTGTGAAGTATTTGAAGCGCTTATGTGTATCTTAATTGATGATTCATTAAATTCTTATAAAGGAGAACGATTGCGATCAAGTATAAAACTAATTCAACATTAGCCTAGATGACTATAGTATAATTTATTTAAATATTAAAAAAAGCATTTTTAAACGAGTGCTGCATAGAATCATATTTCAAAATGTAACTTTGAGAGTTTGTGCTTAATCCAGGATTTTCATCGGATTATTTCAAAAAGACAGCATTTCATATGGGATTTGTCCAAATTCAAATCGTTCAGAACCAGTTTTCAGTGCCTTAAGTAACTTATTTCGAAAAAATTATCTCATTTTCAAACTTCAAAGTAAACTTAAACCAAAAAAATTTGAATTTAATTTTAATGTATGGACAGAAAGAATTAATATTAAATTAATTTGAATGATGTTATGTTATGTTAGGTTAACGTGCGGTAGCGGACTAGGGATGCAAAGTGTTTAGCAAACTATTTAAAGATTATATGCATTATGATAAGAAACATTACACCATATCGCTGAATCAGTATTATTTATTCATGTTAATTTAACTTTAACTGGTTTTTAATTCAATTAAAATTCATGATACAGTATTGGGAAAAAGGGTTACAAATTAAGGGCTTATCTCAATGTAGTTTATGTACGAAGTTATGCCTTTTTTAAATTGCTGACCAGAAAGCTTTTTCCGAGTACTGTACACTCGAAGAAACAACTGGAGTAAATTGATGTGGGAAGGATGTATCTAAGGGACCATTCATATTGTTATGTGAATACCTATAACATCCTATAAAACAATGCAAATGTGATCAAAGCATGATATAAGTACTGGATATTTAATAGAAAGCAAACCCTAAAGCTTGAAAACCTGCTATCCATCAGTTGATTACGGTTGCTATCCATGATAGCTCTTTCTGTATTGTACTTCAGAGTAATTAATTATTTGATACAAGTCTGAATAATCTTTTGGGATAGTAAAACATCTTTTCAACAATTAGAATTTCAACAAAACGAAGTGTCGCCGATAAAACAAATCTAATTTGTTAGACTCTAACCTGTGTTGAAGTTTCAATACAGATAAGAGCAAACTTTTGAAAATCTGTCTCAAGGGTTAAAAATGCTCTTAAATTTTTCCTAACTTTAAGATCAAACTTTCAAAATCATGAAAGATTGAATGACTATAAATTATATTTTTCTTCTTTTCTTTTGAACTTTCTATTGCTTCAATTTATCAAAAATTTTAATTATAAACTTAGATCAATAAATCATTTGGTCATAAACTTATTTTACATACAATATAAATGACTTGAATATGACACTGGATTATAACAAAAATATAAATAAGAATATTATAAAAGATTCAAAATTGATTTATAACCGTAAAATAAAGGTCTCTTTATTAATTAATTGAATTTTCAGATTTTTCCGAAAGAATCCCACTTTAATCTTATTTTTTTCATTAAAAAGGGATCACTCATTTCTAACTTTATTATTCGAAGCACTACAATGTGTAACATTTGAAATGGGAATTTCTCCGGATATTGACAATAAGCTTGAATATAACTACGGCTTACTAATATCCTGTAGATTGTGTTTGATAAGCTCTCATCAGTTATTTCGTCAAATATTAATCGAAGCTTAATGAAAATGATTTCAAATTCAAATCATCCAAATTTATTAAGATTTGCACTGACTTTAATTACTTACAGTACTCGGATTCGTCTTGCGAAAAGAGTGCAACTTATTGCAGATTTTCGTAGAAATACTCTCAAAAGTTATTATTTTAAAGTTCTTAAAAATGGAGTTTTCTTGTAAAGTGAACTAAAACTCCATCCATAAACTAATGAAAATAATTTTATGCGAAATACTAGGGAACCCCGAATAAGGTAGAGTTTTAGTTGACTTTACAAAAAAATCTTTACTTAAAATCACTTTACAAAGAAATATATTTTATACGAAGTCTGATGCAAAATATTTTTATGATAATTCAACCTCGCACTTCATTCCAAAAATCAATCTGAACTGCTTGTATTTATTATATTGATTATTACACTGCATAATCATTGCTTATTTAAGCAAAACTAGAGTTACAATCATTTATTAATTACAATTTATAAGCACTAAGTTATTATTGAAACCAGTTTTCAAAATATAAGCTATTCATGAGAATTATATTCAATGAAGTTGTAGGTGAAAAAAATTCAAAAGTATTCTTTCATTTTGAAGTAATGGAGTCAACTTGAATTTTGATAGTCTGAAGGTTTCATACAGTAGTTATGATTTTATTTTTAAAATTTCAATGTTTTGATTCAGAAACAGTTTCTATTGATTGACATGAAAAATTTAAATGATTCATCGCTTCATCAAAAAGGATTAGATTATATTGTCGGTAGTTTATAGTACATACAAAAAATAAATTCCATGCTCTATCTCATACAGTCTAATCGACATTTACTATACAAGTTCAAGCATGGAATTTATTTCTTGTCTGTACATTAGTACCTTTCAATCTCAATTTTATTATTACTGGGTATTTGTTAAGTCCGAGAATTATCAATAGAAAAATTTTATTGTTTTCATTTTTCACATAATAAACTAGTGAAGAGAATAAGCACATTTTGCCTTAGATTTAGTTTGATTTTTATGACTAGTTCGAGCGTATGAACCTTAGCTTGAGCTTTGAGCTTATACAGCAGTAAGAAAAATATTACAATTTTTCAATCGCACCTTTCATTTGGCTATTCATAAAGATTACTAGTTTGTTAAAAATAAAGTTTTTAAAAAGTTTAGATATTTTGAGGGCTCAGTCAATTTTACTCAATCATTGGGAGACTCACAAAAAATGACAAATACTAAACTTATTTTTGCTTTTGGTTCTAAATAAAAAGGGAAAAGAAAGGCTCAGAAGCTTACCGTTGTTAGCTCAAGCTTGAGCTTTGCTTCTCACGCATGAGCTTGAGCTTACCTGGGAATTAGCTAGTGAACTTAGCTAGGGCTTCAGTTCAGTCATATAATTAACAACTCTTCACTATAATTAACAACTTATTGAATTTTTCTATATACTTGGCCTTCAGCCAAAAATACCCTGACTGCGGTACTGCAGTTGTTGGCAGGAATATCAATGGACTATATATCTAAATAAAAGGTTCTAAATTGTGAAAGTATCTTAACGAGAAAACAGACTTTAAAGTTTGAAGTTGTCACACACAAACAACGAGATCAACATTATTTCTAACAAATATGTTACCAATTTATGTATGTAATACTCATATTCCATAGTTGATTTAGGTCCTACACCAGTGGTATTCACTACGCGGCCCGCAGGCCGCATGTAGCCCACGATTGCTTTTCTTGCGGTCCTCAATGAGACAGTCGTCAACGTAATAAATACGAAATAGTAATACATTTTATCACACTTGCAGCCTATTAAACATTTCCTACATTCGAATAGCCCTTGGCAATTTTCTAGTGAATACCACTGTCCTACACTGTTTCTATCACGGTTTGCTCACGAGTCATTTTTCAGTTTATTGCACCCAAAATAAGTCTAAAACTCAGTGCTATAAAGTCTAAATTGTCAAAAATAGATGTTTAACCGAATAAAAAGAGATTATTTCGAAAAAAATTCAAATGAAAGTGGAAAAATAAATTTGGAACATTTTTAGAATATTTCGACATAATTCGATCAAAAACTCTTCTAAGTCGAAACTCAACTTAATTATATTCATGTCACAAATTTTCAGATATTTTATCAAAAAATTATTTGAAACACTGAAAAATTGATTTTTGGAAAGTAATGATGGATTTTATTACGATTTATTTGAAAACCAAATTGAATAAATAAATTGCTGAATACAAAATTTGAGCAGAATATTGATCGGAATATTTCTCGAATTTAGTTTTTAGTTTTCAGGATTTAAAAGTCTGTGAAAACCTTTTTTAAATAAGTTTTTTGCCTTAAATAAGGGCCAATTTGGGCCAAAACGAGAGATAAATTGGCTAATTTGAATAAATCAAAATATGAAGCTTAAATACCAACCCAGTAATAATTGATTTTTTGTGAAAAAATCCATTTAGACCTCGTTTATAGCATTGGTCAGGATATGGTTCAAGTTTCAGATCATTTAGTAATGCTTTCAATCATAGCAATAAACTATAACTCAAATATTTATAATATTCCGTAAACATCTCTATCACTTATTATGTCAAAAATGGCATTTATTTGTACTCTTTTATAATGAATAAAACTTTTTTGAATAAATATTTGTTGATATTCTCCACTATAAAGTGATTTAAATAAAATACATTTGAATTGAATTATGAATAACTCATTGACTGATTTGATTGAGTGGTTTTTATGTTATTAGAGAAGCAAAGAGTGAAACGATTGAAAACAACGACAATAAAGATAGAAATCAAGTAAGGGCTAAGACCGGCTTTTTTTGTATTATTACTAATAATGTTGGGATATTTGAATAATGAATTGATTAAAACTTGTTTAGATATGATTCATAATAACGAAGTGATATCAATAGAGGAAGATTTGCTCAATTGTCGACTTGTGATACGTCAGTTCACTTTCAATAATCGTAACAATAATCTAAAAATAGGGATTTTAACAATCGGCGCATCACTTGTTTCGTGTGAATTGGATTCGCACCAAATCATTGTTAATCTAAACAACAGTTCCAACACATTTGATGGAAGCAATGGTTCGCAAAACACATTCTCAAGTCATTCTTCTAATACATACTGTTCGAGAACCAATTGGGTCTCTCATGTCAGAGGTTTAGACACTTTGTCATTAACCACTGGCATCACTTCATCTCAATCTCAATCAATTGTATATCAACTGACGGTTGAAAATGAATTGATAGTTATCGGAAAGTTTAAGACTCAACAAACACAACAACTGTTTAATCCACACTTTTTTAATTTGGTATTAAATTTATTGATTTAATGATTGATTTATATGTTTTTGCTTTAATTGATTGAATATATGTTCAGAATTCAGCTGTGAATAAGCCTACACTTGAAGGGCATTACCTTCAGGTGAGGTCTTCGGATTCAAGTGCCTTAATTGGGCAACAAATCAATACGAATAATACGAGTAATTCGAGTGATGAAAATGAACTAAACTTCGCGAGCGATACTCCCCGTGCAATACCTGTTCCAAACGCTGATTTCGATGCTGTCTATTGTCTGACGAATGCAAGTAATAGTGAGGCGCATATGATCGCCACTTTGCAATACGAACACAGAATAGTTCAAGTGATTCTTCAGAATATGCATCATTCCCAACAACAGACACAACAAATGCAAACTCCAAACATCAAATTGCGAATCCGTATAACCAATGGAGCCGTTTGTATAATGCCTACAATGATGAATGAGTTCAAGTGTATCTACAAATTCATTTGGTGACCACCTATTGTCTCAATTACTATTATATTTCATTCTTGTCACTTTCAGATTATTATTATTATTGCTATTATTATAGTAATCGTGTTGACACACTTTAAAAATTGTTAATATTAAATATTCAATTAATTTTACAGTTATTTTTCAATTAAATTGAGGTAAAGATTATTAGACTCTTTTTATATACAAATCATTCAAAATCATGATTCTTCAGCTCATATATTGTTAATTAACTTATAAAATAATTGTTCTTTTGATTTATTTAAACTTTTATTTTTTTGTTAAAACTAAATTATTTCTTCCAATGAATGATAAGATCATAATTGATTAAAAACTTTGTGTTTTTCTAATGAATTTTAAATTCAATTTAAAGATTTTTTTATAATTCTGTAAATGAAAAGTTTGTTTCGCACTTTTGAATTCATATAAAGAAAATTATCACAACTAATGATAATTTATACAATTGTTGACATTTTTTTATAGCACATCATTCTTCAAAGTTTATTAAATATTTACTTTTGATTAATTTTTTCAGTTTCCTTTAAATGTTTAAATTATTCAATAAGTTATTAGTAATTGATTTCTGTATTTTTGCAAAAATTTAAATACCATTAGTTCTCAATTATATTTTAATCAAATAAAACTTGATTTGAATGTAATTTTAATTTGATAATAATATTATTCAGTTTTCAGTAAAATGACATGATGTTGATATTTATTTAAAAGTTTCTTCTATTGATTTGAACAAATGATTATTGCCATACCTTTAACAAAATATTGTTCAAAATTATTATTGCGATCGGCTATTAAAGTATAAGAATCTAATCATTTGCTGAATAACTTTTATAGTTAATCAAGTGATTATTTAAGCCTCATTAACCTCAATACTCAACCATTTACATGAAAATATAATACTCAATAACCAACTCATAATATATATAAACATAATGTTAAACATTATATTATATACAATCACAATAATAATTTTCTTATTTTACTGAAATCAAAAAGCCTTTAAATTACTATTCATTGAATTTCTATTACTTGAATTGAAATGATAGAAACTTAAAAGTAATTTGAGACTTAACTAATAGCCAATCGCATATCATTAATATTATTTTGATATTTGAAAAGTAAGTTTAATAGTGTAAGTTATTATACTGTGTTATTGAGTGGCAATCAATTTCTAAACTTAAATTTATTCCCTATTACTGGATAACAGTTTAAGCTCTGGTATGTTTGTGGGGATTATATTGTGGTAGAGTTTGCTTTAAGTTTGCTTGAGATTAGCTTTTAATAATTGATTTGACTTTATCTAAAAAATATTAGCACAGGTTTGATTGATTCGGTGATGGCTGTGATGGCTAAGAAGCTAACAATGATCTAAGAGTCTACACAAACATACTAAAGTGGCTTTTTGTGAAATAACCCAAATTTATAGAAATCGATTGCCTAAATTAGTTCAAATATTGGTCCATTTCATTTAGGCTTAAATTCTGAAAGATATTGTTTAATTTGAATCTATACTAAGGCAAGTTATAACAATATTTTTAACTTGTAAACAAATTTGATTATTTAGAACAATTCGCCACTAAATATCTGAATGGCTTATAGGCGAGAAAGTGAAACATAGCTATTATTATGACTTAATAATAGCAAAGCGCCATTCTTTTAATTAACAAGTATTTAAATATTTTCAAGAATGTAAAGTACCTGAACTGACTTATAATGTAATACCAAATTGAATTGTATAGAATATAAACGAATGAAATATGAATGCATCGAAAAACAATGTAATTTCGTGTATAGACCTAAAGAATCTTTCAATGAGTTTTATTAACATGAAATGCTTTCCCAGTATTATTTCCTTCATTTTCCAATCTAACAGTTGATGGGCCATCGGGTTGACAGGAAGTCGTTCCTTCAAAACTCGCAGTCGATTCTTCAGGAGTGCGAGAAATTTCAGTCATTTCCTGTTCGTGTTTATGTTTGTGATGGAATGGTTGTAATGAAAACCTTCTATGAGTTTTTCTTCCACCTCTTCTTTTACTTATATGTGGGTTATCTTTTCTCATTGTCTTATTTCTTAATACTTGTAATTGTGTATAAACTCGACGTAATTCAGACTATAAATAAATAGTTCATCTTTTAGTAAACAATCAATTATTTCATACCCAAAAGCCATTCTCCGATTATTATTAACCATCGAATCAAATATTAACAGAATATTCACTCAAACAAATGGTTATCAATAAACGGAGTTTGACTGTTGAGTTAATTGAATTTACTCTGATATCCTCGGGATCCATGTCTGCGAGATTGATGTCTCCGATATCTACTTCTCCATTAGATAGTATAGCGCTATGCAATTTCATTGCTTCGGGAATAGGATCGGGGACTTCGCCTGATGACAAATGACGTGATCTTTGGTGTTCCGATCTTTGAGAACGTTTGTGAAACCATAACTAATTGAATTATATATCAAATTAATAGTTTCTGTAGATTTGACTAGTTTTTTGACGTACTTGACTTACTTTGGGAAAGAACAACATTATTAACATTGGCGTTACTGTGAATTGGCAGCGAATCATGTATAATAGAAATATATGGTCAGGATGTAGATCAGGATGAGACCAAAGACCGTGTCTTAAAGCATAAGTTGCAAATGAAATGATAGTTTCGAGATATATAGATATTGCTAAAGTCCATTTCTCTTTGTATATCTCTTTCTTAGCATTTCTAATACAGTAAGTTATATATACACCGGTCAATAGAAAGATTAATTCCCCTGAAAAACAAAGAAAATCTTAACACATAGAAAACATATTTTGAAATTTTATTATTAAAAATGTCAAATATTACCGATTTCTGTTACGTAATCCCATGAAAGCTGTCGACACACAATATATCTGAGTCCATCTTGATTTGATTTCTCTTCCAGAATGTTTCTTCCTGTTATGTTAACATTGAGAGAACCATCAAGCCAGCTTATGTTACTTATATCATCAATACCATCGAGGACAAGAGCAGTCCAGGCAGACATATAGCCCAACACAACCAATACAATACCTCCGAGATATTTCAATAAATCTTTATCACGAACACAGACTCGATGGGCTTTACGAGTCTGAAATTCAGCAAAAATACGATAAACTTTTATTACAATAGCTCCATAACAGAATGCGAATCCAACTTCACGAAACCAGGGCTCCAAAAAGCAGGTCAAAGGAGTCGATTCATAATAACGAATTATCACCTTTTAGTGAAAAATTTTTTCAAGACTTAAAACAGCTAAAAGTATTAATATTAGGTATTTAATAGATTACCGTAATGTAGAGCATGAGAGCTCCGATCAAAATCATTTCTAACATAATCCATCGCGAAGAGGCTATTGTCTGGAAAGAAAACATTTAATCTTAAATTTTTTCATGCATCAAAAGGCAAATGAGACAGCAATGATAAGTTACTAATGCAAAAAAAGTAATCACAAAAGTTTCATATCAAATACAGTATTGTAAAGAGAGTTTAGATATTATACAAATTTAAAATCAATAATATTATAGCCTTGAGGAAGACTCAAGATTTCGCTTGTTTACCGTGTATTTCTTCCACTCCTTAAAAAATTAACTCTTAATCAGATTCTATGAAAATTTGCAGAAAAATCAAATTACTTAAAGTAGACAAAAATCAACACAATTAAGGATAATTCAAAACAAGTTTCTTAGAGTGGCTTTACATGCATTGATTTTAGTAATAAATAAACGTAATAAATAGAATAGATGTCTAGTATTGAATTAATTAACTTATGGAAACTCAATTTGATTTCTTTTCAAAAGTTATTATTAGAAATAACTCGAATACAATCAGTTCCAAAAAGAGATTCTTAGATCTCGGGAAATACAATAAATTTGAATCTTAATGAGTATTAGTATTGAGTAGTGGTTATGAATCCGCTCGTTTCCGGAATGATTAATTCCCTTCTTTTGGGACTGATTGTACACAATAACTACAGTAAACATTTAATATATTTATAAACGTGATAAGACTTTTGAATTCGTTTCACTCATCCCTTTCGCTTTACTCATAATCTCATAGAAGCTGATTAGTTCAGGATTAGTTGTGTGCGCCTTAAAGTTGAAGAAGCGTATTGTGCTTGTTCAGTTTCTTTTCAGTTTTTCAAAATCATTCAAGCTTTAATATTGAACTTTTTTCAAAACTTTCATAACAATTTTTCATAACAATTTTTCATAATTTCTATCAATTCACTCAAAGAACGATGGAATGCGAAATTAAGCATTTTTCAAAATATGCCCTCAAAGCGAGTTCTTCTTTTTCTAACAATCAATTTATATTGATTAATATAAAAAAGATTGAGTAAAATCATAAAAATTTTCTCGAAAACAATAAATTACTTTAATAATGTTTATGGAAATAAAATAAAAATATATTCATTTTCTGTTACAGTATTTTGAGATTGAATTTGTGTTCTGTTTGAATTGAGAGACAGAATGAAGAAAAATATTAAAAAAAATATTATGATAAAGACAAGGAAAAAATTTGTTGATTTATAATAATAAAGTAAGAAAACTACTTGAAATAATTGAAAAATAAAGTAAAGAAAAGAGATAAATAGTTTGAGTCCTACCTTTGAACGCCTTAACTTGCAAATAGAGATAGCAATCGTAAAAGTGATTGTAGCACAAAAGCTTTGTATACCCAAAGTTATAGCACGTATAAAAATATTGAATTGAACAAAACATGGAGAATCATTGGTACAACTTTTACAACCAGATTGACAAGGAATACATATAAAATTTTGTGGATAAACAGATTCTGAATTAGTCGGTCCGACAAAGGTTGCAATAAAAGCTTCTTCTATTACTGTTCCTATTAAGAAGAAAATGAAAAAGAAAATTAAGATGGAGAGAAGCAGAAGAAATCTATTTATTAAAGAAGTGAAGCTTACCTTTGAAATAATTCGGATTTAATGTTTGCTGCGATCTATAATTGATATTAGTCTTGTTTCTGTTTGGCATATAAAACCCTTGTTTGCACTGGCAAATGTAAGCACCCCTACGGAATCCCATTCCTTTAATTGGGAGACACTTAATTGATTCATACAAAAAAGAAAAACCACAAAGTTTTTGCAATTTCAAGACTCAAATTCAAGTCGCATTTAATACCTGTGTTGAATGAATGTGACATTTGTGCGTGTCTGAGAAGAACGAATCGTCGTCAGCGCATTGATTAATATCAGTTTCACGAAGGTTTACACTTACGAGAACCACTCCTCTAAAATTTCAAAAAACAATTCATTAATTTAATTCATTTCTCAACAAAGTTTGCAATTCTCAAACAAAAGTGTTTATTATTTTTTAAAAACTAATTTATCAGAAATCATTTTTCATCTTTAGAATCAAAAGTCTATCAAATTTGTTTCAAGTGAAAGACATTCAAATTAAAATTGAAAATTTTAGTAAAAATATATTTTAAGAAAGAGAAGTTTGAATAATGTTGAGTTTCATCTTAATTCAAATAAGTTATATAGGAATATAGTTATAGGTTATAGTTATAGGTATTCTTAGTTCACATGCAAATTGTGTGAGCTGTGGGTTCGAATCAAACCAAGATTTCAGTCC
>JAQFZT010001823.1:0-13544 GCA_034696325.1 Camisiidae sp. | reverse complement strand
ATCTGCACATCTGCACCACTGACAAGCCGTCACAAGCAGTTAACTATTTAGCAGATGATACAAACTTAGAGTCTATTATTTCGCTCTTAAACCCATTTCTTCTTTTAATTGATAATGGATTTGATACAAATGACTTAATGCGTGAATTGAAAAGTTTTCCATCAATCATTTCTCTATGTTTTGCACGGTTTTGCATTGACTTAAATAGTTGGATGTGTTGATAGATTACTTTGAGGCAATCCAGTCGCGGACACGTATTACAAAATAATGGAATTAAATTACTATCATATAAATCATTATTTGGTTTTGGTTTTGGTCTCATTCCTGAGTCTGACTTAGAATTAGTATCATTTGAATCACTTGATAATATTGAACTTAAAGAGGGAGGGATTGCCACCAAATAATATATTACTCTATGCTTTAAATATAAATTTTTTAATTTCAATTAGTTTTATAATAAACTATCAATTCATTAAATATTTGCCATCAATTCAATAATGAGTACTACTGTCTAGTTGTATAAAATCATTATTTGCCAATTCAAGTATGAAGTTATCAATTGGAATATGCAGTAAATGTACCACAAAAATGGTAGTCAATTGAGTCTTAAAGGTATAAAAACATTATTCTAACAAAAGCCAAATCTATTTTGTTTAACAAAATTGCGTCTAAACAGAACTCTCAACAGAGTATTGATTGTAATTAAAATGAATACAATATTAATGAAATTGATGGCAAACTTTTAATGAAATAAATAATAAGAAACAAACCATAGTTATCGCTTCATTTATAATAATATGATTCGTTGTTATGAAATATGAGTGTTTTTGACCAAAAATATTTCGTTTTGTTGTTTCGATTCCATTGACGTTATCCAATATTATCAGTGATTCTATAAAAATATCGATTAATGAAAGTTTGACTTCAATATGAATATATAATGAATGAATGGATGCAAACCCTGTTGAACTGGTGATCGCCAGTAAAATAATATAACTATTAATATAATTGCCAACAAAATAACAGTGATTCTATCAAACTGTTCATCAAAATTATAAACAAATCATTAAGTCTTTCATAACTAATAAGTCTTAAAAATCTTACAATTTTGTTGAAATTAAATGAAAAGATGAAAGAGATGAGTATAAGGAAAGCAATTGATCCCAAACACCACAAAAAATACCATCTATTGCTTCTTCTATTTCTGGTGATAATAAGATGACAACAATTAGTGAACCGATAAATATCCAAACGAATGGATTCTCCCAATAGGTTCTGGTACTGACGCTCAAAGACTAGCATTTGTGCCGAACCAACATTTGATAACTAGTTTTTTATGTCTTTACTATTATTAGGCATTCATTTATTTCAATTATTCAATTAGTTATCAATATTTATGGCAATATTTATAACTTAATTTTGGTTAACATTTAATATTGAAATATCAAAACAATTGATACGCCTTTTACTAATGAAGCATTTAATGAGAGATTCATGTCATTGATATCACACCACTTTATACTTTATTTTGTTAAGGAAAACCTCTATATTGGCAACTCTTTCACCTCAAACTCAACCATTAATCAGTTTTGTTTATAGTCATTATTCAACTTAATTATCAGATATATTAAAGCTATGCATTTATTTTCTATTCAAATTGAATCGCTTTTTATTTATAAATCAAACAAACTTTTTAAGATTATTATTTCACTCAAATCGATACAAAAAATGCTGATTTGAGGGGAATTTGTTATTATATAGCGATAGTTTCAAGTATAACAGTATATAACATGAGCTCAGCCTCAAAGAAAAGGCGCCGGCAGTGACATTCAGTGTCTAAGGGTTCAGTTAAGGACAACGATTTTGAACTTTAAACCAATTATTGCTACATATTTCATATAAATAGAATATAAGATTTTCATAAACAAAAAATAACTGAACTGAACGCCAATGTGTGTCACTCATAAATGTCTTACCAGTCAATTAACCGTGAATGGGATGAACTGTTTTCTTCGCATAGTTTCACCTGTATTTAGTAGTGCTTTATGTTTTCGGATATCTCTAAACTTTGCTTCAGTTGAATCTAATCTTATGAATTGATATATTTACCCGAAAACAGTGAGCACTGAAAAGAGTTGCGTTTTAAAAATTGTTTTTCATATCAATACGTTATTTACTAAGAATTAGTGAATCAAGACTTGTTGTCATTTTTCAAATTAATTATTTAATTGTTTATAATATTTATTGGCATTAATTTCACTCAAATTCTAATCAAAGGTAAATACAATTTGCTTTAGATTTAGAAATAGATAAAAATTTAGGAAAAAATGAGAGATCAAAACATGTTTTGATATTATTTTCGTCTAATCTTTTGTTTTTCTGTGATATCATTTTGCGATTATTTGAGATATTTTTCATTTATTTTTAATATTTATTTTGCGTTTTTCAGTATTATTTAAATGACTTGAACTTGAATTGAGATCGAAATATGTTTTGCGAATAATTTGTATTTAAATGATAATTGAATTGAATATCAATAAAAGTGAAAATAATATCAAAAGTAAAATATATAGAAATGGGGGACGTATTCATTGATAGAGAGGCAGAACTCTCCGAAGGCAGTGAAGATGAAGAGGTCAGGAAAGAGTACAAGAGAACTAAAAAGTCTAAGTTTGCCAATAATTCAGACGACGACGAAGAAGAGGAAGAAGAAGATGGTATTCAAACATGAGTTATTATTTATTTCATTTGAATAGAGAGTTTATATTTTTTCTTATTCAAGACGAAGTATTAGCTGAAGAAATGAAAGATTTGATTAATGATGAAGAAGAAGAGCCGGAAGATTCTGATGAAGAGGTGACCGGACATAAAAGACAACGTGAAGAAGACGATGACTCCGGTCAAGATTTGGAAGAGGATGACTATGACCTCATTGAAGAGAATTTGGGCCGAAGAATAGAACGCAAAAAGAAGTTTCGTCGAGTCAGACGTCTTGAAGACGATGACGACGATAATGAAGAACAAAATGATGGACAGGATCTCAATGATAGGGAAGCGATTGCTAACGAACTCTTTGATAATGACGAAGAACCAAATCCAACGCAGACTTCCGTCAGAAGAGACCGAAGCGATCGCGAAGCCATTGATGACAGATTTGCTGAACTTTCGGGATCTGAAAGATCTGACGATTCGGATGAAGACAACTTCATCGTTGACGACGACGATAGACCTATTGTTCGCACTGGTGTTAGAAAGAAGAAAAGTCATCGATTCACAGATGAGGCGCTACAACAGGCACAAGACATCTTTGGAGTAGATTTCGATTTTGACGAAGTTCAGAGATTTGATGAGTCAGGAGATTATGAAGAAGGAGATGAGGAAGACGTCGATGATTATGAAGAGGGCGAAGGTCTTAATGAAAGTCAACGATCAGAGCGATCAAAGAAGTCTACACGTAAGCGAAGGTCTGCTCGAAAAAGTATTTTTGAAATTTACGAGCCGTCAGAACTGGAAAGAAGTCATTTGACTAAATTAGATAATGATATCAGAAATGCTGATATTCCAGAAAGGTTTCAATTAAGATCAGTTCCAGTCACTTCTTGTGATGAACAAGAGCTCATAGAAGAGGCCGATTGGATATATTTGAATGCTTTCGCGACCACTACTATCTCAATACAAGATGATTCTGGAGAAGGAAAACACGAACCAATCGGTGGCCGTAAACCTAATTCTGCGATTCCTAAAATTCATGAAGCGATTCGATTCATGAGAAACGAATTTCTTGAGGTTCCGTTCATTGCATTTTATCGCAAAGAATATGTTGAACCAGAATTGAGTCATAATGACTTGTGGACTATCTATAAATGGGATGAAAAGTGGTGTCAATTGCAATCACGTAAAAGAAATATGAGTAAATTGTTCAGAAATATGCAAACCTATCAAACAGAACAAATAATGAAAGATCCGGACGCGCCTCTGCCTGAAGGTATTCGACTTATTAATGACGTCGATATTGAAAGAGTAAACTCTGTGAAAACATTTGAAGAGTTACGTGACTGTTGGCTTCACTTTCAATTATATTATTCTTCAGATGTGCCCACAATGAAACAGGAAATGTTGAAAAAAGAACGGGATCGAAGACTAGAAGAATTAGGTAATGAAGAAGACGCTGAAAAAATTTTAAACGAAGAAGAAGAACAAATTAATGCTAAACTGTCTTCTATGAAACTCGCGCAGAGAAAGGATACCTATACTATCTGTAAAGAGGCAGGAATTATAGGTCTGGTCTCTAAATTTGGTTTAACTCCCGATCAATTCGGAGAGAATTTAAGAGATAATTATCAAAGGCATGAAGTGGAACAGTATCCTATCGAACCGTCAGAAGCAGCTCAAGACTATGTGTGTCATCGATTTCCTACCGTTGAAAAGGTATTACAGGCCGCAAACTTTATGGTCGCTAAACAAATCAGTTGTGATCCTATTGTAAGGAAAACTGTGAGACAATTATATTTTGAAAGAGCAAAACTTCATGCAAGGCCTACAAAGAAAGGTATCAAAGAAATAGATGAGAATCATCCGTGTTATACAATCAAATATTTGAGAAATAAACCGGTTCTCGATTTTGGTGGCGATCAATTCCTACAAACAATGATTGCCAAAAGTGAAGGTCTCATCGAATTCGAGATAACAATCGATGATTTACAACTTCCAGATCCTAATAATCCACAGCAATCCAATCAAACCTATTTCGATGAAATACGACAACTCTATCATAGAGTAAGTTATCTTTTAAAACATATTTTAATTGTTTAATTGCAAAAAATTGTGTTTCAAATTAGGATGAGTTCAGTATAAATGTTCAACAATGGAACGCTCAAAGGGCTGCTGCTCTTGAAATTTCTTTAAACAAATTTTTATACCCGAGCTTTGAGAAAGAGTTGAAAACAAAATTATTGAATGAATCAAACGAAGGAATCATTAAGGTATCAACAATTGATTCCTAGTTTTTAATTTAAAACTAATTTTAATTTAACCGATAATTGAATTTGATTTATAGCAATGTATGGCAAAGCTTTCGGGACTGCTTAAAGTTGCGCCCTATCAAGTCAGTAGTGATATTCAGATAGAAGATGATGAAGATTTTGATACCAGAGAAGGAATTCGAATAATGGGCTTTTCATTTGTTCCGTCTAATGATGAGGCGTCGTTCGCTGCTATGATTGATGGCGACGGAGAGGTTACCGACTATTTAAAATTGGAATACTTTATGCTTAAGAGAACTGAATGGGCGACAGATCAGGAAAGAACATTAAGAGAAAAAGATAAAGAAAAGCTCAAAAAGTTTATTTTCCAAAAAAAGCCTCATGTTATTGCTGTCGGATGTGATACTATTATTACTAGAAATGTTGTCGAAGATATTAAAGCATTAATAACTGAATTGAACGAAACGGAACAATTTCCTCTAATTCCTGTTGAATTTGTTGACCATGAAGTCTCCACTGTATATATGAATAGTAAGAAAGCAATTATTGACTTTCATAACTATCCGCCATATTTACGTCAAGCGATATCATTGGCTCGAAGACTTCAGGACCCACTCATTGAATTCTCACAACTCTGTACTGCAGATGAAGAAATTTTATGCATTAAATTTCATGCATTACAAGAACATTTACCTAAAGATGATCTCTTGAATAATATTTATCTTGAGTTTGTTAATCGTGTCAATGATGTAGGCGTTGACATAAATCGATGTATTGTTCATCCGCACACTTCACAATTGGTTCAATTCATCGGTGGTTTGGGTCCACGAAAAGGGGCTTATTTGATACGAACACTTAAGAAACAACAGACGCCTCTATTAGAGAATAGAACACAATTAGTACAAAACTGTAATATCGGAAAAATTGTATTCATTAATTGCGCCGGTTTTATAAAGATTGACACCTCATCTCTAAGTGATTCAGGAACTGATACTTATATTGAAGTATTGGATAGCACTCGAGTGCATCCCGAAGCATATGAATGGGCGCGAAAGATGGCTGTCGACGCTCTCGAATATGATGAAGACAATGATACGAATCCGGCTCAAGCTTTAGAAGAAATTATTGAAAATCCTGAAAAACTCAAAGATCTTGATTTAGACGCTTTTGCAGATGAGCTCAACAGACAAGGAATGGGCTTAAAAACTATTACTTTGTATGACATTAGAGCCGAATTGACTAATCGTTATAAAGATCAGAGAATTCCATATAAATCTCCAA
The DNA here is from genome assembly GCA_034696325.1 of Camisiidae sp. Classification (NCBI taxonomy): domain Eukaryota; kingdom Metazoa; phylum Arthropoda; class Arachnida; order Sarcoptiformes; family Camisiidae; species Camisiidae sp. The sequence goes on along the minus strand of JAQFZT010001823.1, from coordinate 7,281 downwards.
ATCTAGAAGAAGTGTTTCAAATGCTCACTAAAGAAACTCACGACACATTTTTTATCGGAAAGCTAGTTATGGGACAAGTGGTTAGTGTTGCACGAAAGAAGCCTGTAAGCGATCAATTAGATCAGGCGAATCCCGTTCGAAACGAATCAACCAGTCTTTGGAGATGTCCTTTTTGTAACAAAAATGATTTTCCAGAATTGAGTGAAGTTTGGAATCATTTCGACGCAGGCAGTTGTCCGGGTCAGGCCATTGGCATTAAAGTCAGATTAGATAATGGACTCTTAGGAATGGTTCAGACGAAGAACATCAGTGATAAAGAAGTTATTGATCCCTTAGAAAGAGTTAGGATAGGAATGACTATTCACTGCAGAGTTATTAAAATTGTTGTCGAAAAGTTTATGGTTGATCTGACATGTCGTACATCTGATTTACTTGATAAAAATTTTACATTCAGGCCACCGATGGATCGGTATTATTGTTATGAAGCAGAAGATAAAGATAATAAAACAGAGGAAGAACATAAAAAGCGACAGAACCGTCAAACTTATATTAAGCGCATTATAGTTCACCCCTCTTTCCATAATATAGACTTCAGACAAGCGGAGAAGATGTTGCAGACCATGGATCAGGGCGAGGCTCTCATTAGACCTTCCTCTAAAGCTAACGATCATTTGACGCTTACGTGGAAAGTACACGACGGAATCAATCAACACATCGATATCAGGGAAGAGGGAAAAGATAATGCCTTTAGTTTAGGGCATGAGTTATATATCAATAATGAGTCGTATGAAGATCTCGACGAAATAATAGCTCGTTATGTGCAGCCAATGGCTTCTTATGCCAGAGATTTGATTAATTACAAGTATTTTAAAGATGTTAACGGAAAACGTGATGAAATGGAAAGACTAGTTCGTGAAGAGAAACAAAAGGCGCCCTCAAAAATACCTTATTTTATCTCCGCTTCAAAAGGTATCTATTATTCTAATATAGAAATGCTATTAAATTGAATCGAATGTTTAAATTTTATAACAATTATTGAGAATTATATTTAATATTTATAATTAAGAATTTCCGGGAAAGTTCTTGTTGTCATATCAGCCAAATATGAAAGTATTCCATGAATTCATAACTATAACTCCCGATGGCTTTCGTTATCGTCTCAACACCTTTCGTACATTGGGGTCACTCTTCAAGTGGTTTAAAACTCATTTTAACGATCGGTCAACATTTCCTCGAACTCCAGTCACAACACCAGCCATGAGAACACCTGCCGGTCAGTCGGCATATATCGGATCGTCTGCTACTCCAAACATTGATCCTCAAGCGATACAACGTGCGGCTGCCGCTATGCCTAATCATGTGTTCAATACATTATCTCAAGTGGCGGGACAGACGCCTTCTTTCGGTGGCGCTGCGGCCGCTTTCGGCAGTGGTCACAACAACTCAATGGCGCCACAATTTGGTGGTCACTCAAGAGGATATTACGGGCAGTCGAACTCAACACCCACTCCCACACCAATGCATTCAATGATGACCCCAAATATGACAACTCCTCGTAATTATCCGCCGACAACCCCCGGATCAATGCCTCCCCCATCGCATATACCATCACATCAAAGGCCGGGCTCTCGAACAGGTGCGCAATGGAGTAATTTGGCTGAAAATTGGAATAATAAGAAACAAAAGCCAAGAACACCGCTTTACGCAACTCCGGGCGCATCTTCTCAGATGTCTATCAGCCCAAACGCAACCACTCCTAATGTTCGCGGAGATCAAACACCTTTAGTCGATGAATGGAATTAATCGTTTCTTTACATCTTATTCTCAATATATTGTTGTCTTTTTTAGATTTGTTTGATTAGTATTTGAACCCATTATCTAATAATAGGCATACAATCAGTCATTTTTAATTAAATTTATATATATTTATGGTTCACTTCATATAATGATAATCTCTGATTTGAGTTTCAATTTACTCTTCAAAATAAACTATAATTTAGCATAAAATGAAAGTTAATGTAATTTCACACCAAATTTGTCTTCAATTATTGTGTAAATCAGATTGAATTATGTGTTTCTAATTCTAACATTCTTTTGATTTTTAAAAATATTTCTGCTGTATTTCCACATTTTTATATCATTATATTTTTCAATTGATGAAAAATATATATTTTGAAAAAAAAATATTTATAAAAATATTGAGTTTACTCTAATTTTTTCGAATATTGAACGAATTTCTTATCAATTTGAACTTTAACTACTATTAGTCATACAAGGTTTCAATTATATAACGATAATAAATGTATGAAGTAATGAAACTACGCTAACATTACATTATAATTTCCTGATTGATTGTAAAAATTTATGCTCAAGTAAAAGGTGTTACTTATTCAAGCGTAACGTCAATTATAATACAATATAATTACTTAATGATGAATTGCACGGAAGATATGTTCACATTTAAATTCTTAGATAAGATTCGGCCTAATAGTCAATTATATTTTGGAAATGAAGTTCTATAGGGCCTAGACTTCTATCAAATTTTGAATCATTGAGTTTTGTATAAAATGTTAGTGTATTTCAGTAGACAGGAAAGAGTTTATCAGATATAACCCATAGAATACATTATAATTTGCATTACAAGAGTATATCAAGTTATTTGAATTTTATGACATTCATTACGTTTGAAATGTATTGAGATAATTATCAAAATTGAAACCAATTACAAACCTGATTCCATTATTTGACTTTAACTCAACAAAAATTAAATTAACCGTTAATTAGAAAACCATTTTATATTTGATTTTTTCTTGAAGAATAGAACTCATGGCTTATAAGATTTAATCATTAGAAATGAAATGAAATTCAAAGTTTTTGAATGAATTTAATAAGAGATGAAAAATAAAACTTTCAAAAATTTACATAAATTAATAGTTTGTGAGAATAAATCAATTGTTTCAATTGAAGCACATTATATAAACATTGAAAGATTGATCATTTGACACAAATAAAAGGACATTCAATGCGAAAGTGCAGACATTTGAAAATTACATAAATAATTATAATTTTCATCATTTATTGTAAGAAATTATAAGATTTTTGATATGAATGAAATGAATTCATTAATTTTGTTTTATAAATGGAAAGCGTATCAAAATTTGATTTTGTTATCCAAACGACTGCACTTACGAGTCCTTAAAATGTATGTAAATATTACAAAAATCTATTTCTAATATCAATCTATATGTTTGAATGAACTTTAACTAACTTTTAAGAGAATACTTGAGGGATCGGCAAATGCTTAACATCTAAAATTACATTCTCTGTAAACAAGTTTTAAATAATTTTTTATTGATTTAAATGTGCGATAAAAAAATTGGAGATCACTATCGATGGCATTATTTCTCAATCAATTCAATTAAAAACTTTTTCTTAAACTTTTCAATCGATTTTGTACAACACATTCACTAATGAAAGGGTCACACATTTATTGGAGTTGTTTTTGGCTTAGTTTAGCGTTTTTTGAATATAATAAATTCAAGACAAATTACTAAATATAAATCGATGCTTACAATGCATTACTTAAATTAAACGCTAAATAAATGAATTTATAAATATCATAATCAATGAACGGATTGTGCTATTTTTTGCTATTTTTTTTGGTCACCTGTCCTCGCGGTGGTGTTAAAGGTCTGTTGGCATTCATAGCTCCGTACGGAAACTTTTTCTTATCCGCCGGTTTCAGAATCTAATTGTTGATAAAAAAAATTTCAATTAATAAGATATGGTTTGATCTCAATTGTTGTTTATCTAATGAGTGTGTAAGTGACGCAAATCATATACAGTTCAACACATTGTACATCATAATTAAGTTATAATTACTACAAATTTGAAGTGTCCAACTCTTATAATTAAAAAGTTATCAGTATTTTTAGTGTGAATTTGATAAAATGTTCTTTCAATATGTATATTATAATTGCAAAGAAAGTAAGTGTATATTACCTGAAAAGAGCACATTAAAGTCTCGTCGACTGACATCATAGCACCCGCGTTATCAAATTCCCCGCAATAGTTTGGGGCTGAGAACAAAGTGACGAGTTGTCGTTTCGCAAAAAACTCATACCCGTCTTCCACTACCTTTAATCATACAATTAAATCAATAATTTTCAAAAATAGATTCATAGAATAAAACTACAATTGATAATCAATTCTAATAAGAGTAATATGAAGAACAAGTGAATTACTTGATGAGCTCTGCATATTAAGTCTAAATCATGTTTATGAAGAAACTTTCCAACCACATCAGCGCCGAAAGTATATGAAACTCCCCGATCGTTTTCACCCCAACCCATTACATCTTTGTCTGGATCCGACCACAACAGATCACACAGTAATCCTTGATCGGGAACATCGGTTGGTCTCATAATACGACGAATTTGTTCCATAGAATGCAAGTCAGGGCTGAGCCCTCCGTGACAACAAAATATTTTTTCGTCAACAATGGCTGCGACCGGCAAACAATTAAAACAATCGGTGAATGTTTTCCATAGTTTGATGTTATACCGTCTTTTGCCTGATTGGTTACAATATTTATAAAAAGTTTACATCTAAAAATGACAAATTTTAAGAATGGACTGTATAATGATTCATACATTCATCATAAAACCCATAAATGCGATTAATACTCGCGCACTCGTGATTCCCTCTTAATAAGAAAAAATTTTCCGGATATTTGATTTTATAGGCCAATAATAGGCAAATAGTTTCGAGTGACTGTTTTCCTCGATCCACATAATCACCGAGAAATAGATAATTGCTTTCTGGAGGGAAACCTCCGTATTCAAAGAGTCGCAATAAGTCATAGTATTGTCCGTGAATGTCTCCTATAATTCATTAATTAATAATAATTAAACTTTAATGCTAATTATTGTTGATTTTCTAACTAGAAATAATTACCACATATTTTGAGCGGTGCCTCCAATTCAAGAAGAATGGGTTGACTCAGAAATATTTCTCTTGATTTAACGCATAAGCTTTTAATTTCAGCCTCAGATAATTGGACATTCTTTCCTGGTCTCGAACCACGAACTATTCACACATTAAAAAACACATTATATTTTCTTGAAAAATTTCTTCATTTTTACGATATAATCTAATAATAATCTATATTCTATATTATTGTAGAGATATTTAAAAAAAGTAATCATATTTCAAAGAATTTGTTTATTTAATATAAAATAAATTTTGTCTCAAACATTTGATATTTTTGTGCAATTTTGCTATACATTCATGATATGGTGAGAAAATATTTTGATAAAACTATTTGAAATTTTGATAACTATAAATGAGAATCAATGCATTTCCAAATAATCAATCATCACAAGAGATATTAAGTTTGAAAAATCAAAGAAAACTTATGTTTCTAGATATTGTGAAACAAATAAAAGGGTTCATTGGTTTGAAATGTAATATTTAAAGATAAAGTCAAATGAAATCTATGCTCAGACCGCACACATCGTTAAACGTAAAAAACAAAACTTTTAGGCATTGATGAAACGTCTGAAGAGGAGCCACAGTATAAGTGGAAAGAGAGTATCTCTATATTGACTTCAATTTGAGAGACAGATGAGATAAGCATTGAAATAGTTTTCTCATATAAAAGATAACTGTATGTAAGGCCGTATTAATGGTCAATAATCTTTCTGATGAGTTATGGTTTAGCAAAATGATCACGAATAGGGCGATCATTACATTTGGCACTTCACTTAACAATACTTATAGTTTTCTATAACGCATACCATTTATGAGAAACCTTATGAAAAACCTAACCTTAAGAAAAACTATTAAGAGATAGTCTGACTCTCTATTAAATGAAAGCATACAAATGCCAAAAAGACCGGATCATTAATTATAAAGAGTATAAACTAAATACAAGTTCACTTAAAAGTAACTTTCATGACAATGCCTTAATTCAAATAACAATAAAGAGCTGAACCGCTGAAAAGTTTTTAACTGTAAATATGATTCACATAAAATCCAATCAAAAGAAAAATTAGAAAAATTTAAAGAATAGCTGTGAAACCCGATTACTGGTTATCAATAATAGCATAGCCTTCAGTTCTATCATTTCATTATAAGTCTGATTATACGATACTTATATCCAGTTTATATTGATATACATTTTTATGAAACATATCATAATAAGTCTTAAATGTTTAATTGCTTCACAAAGTATCTGTTTTTTTCAAATTTATTACTTCTTTGATAACAAATTCTTATTGATATTAATATTTCAAGATATTATTCAAAAATATTTCAAATTTATTCAAATTATTGAAAATATCGTTGATTAACATTTTTATGCTGTCAATAGATATCATGTATGAATTGAATTGAAAGCAAACAAATTGAGAAAACTATGAATCATGAAATTCAAAGAAATGAAGGCATACAATGAATTAGCTCTAAATCATAATAAATTTATAATAAATTCATAATATTTCTTATTTATTAATCATTTGCAACAGGCATTCAAATTAAGATCATTTTTGAATTACAGGTCAATTTTAACACATTTTTCAATTTTATTATTAAAATTTGATAGATTTTGATAAAAAAAAAATAAGAATTCAAAATTAGAAACTATTGATTGAATACTTATGAACTTTTTAAAAAATAATTAAAACTTTAGTAGAGATGTAAATAAATTGAAATAATTTATAAATTTATTGGTTAATTAGTGTGAAGACTGTGTGAGTGAAACATACCTTCGAGTAATCGTGCGATTATTGAGTCGATATTTAATTTGTCGGAATCAACCATTTCTTTAGTATTAATTTTATAGAAAACAATGTATAACTTTTTTTCTTATTAAATTATATTCTATTCAATTTCGAAATGATTGCTAACAAAAACACAATAAAAATAAAATACACAATGATTTAACTGGAAGTATCGGTGCGTTTACTGCCAAACCTTAGTATTACTAAAGCCTTTACTGTTTTGTCCTTTTTTCAGTTTAACGATCAGTGAGTTAATGGCGATTCTCATACATTTTACTGTTTATAGATGTCACGAGTCAACTATATTTTACGATATCGTCAAATTTGCTCAAAACACTTCAATCGTAAATTGGAATATTTGTTACAAAATTGCATTTTTAAAGTTAATTAAATAATCGGTTATGCATTAACTCAAGTATGACTGCAGTATTGGAGACAATAATAATTGTTACCCAACTTGCAAACACTGGAATAAGAATCCAATTATGCAATTATGCAA
>JAQFZT010001822.1:0-13547 GCA_034696325.1 Camisiidae sp. | reverse complement strand
AATCCATAGAAACTAAACTTTTATCCTGAGTGACCCTTAAAATAAACTGAGAAATAAAAATAATGTAATATTGAGTTAAAGAAAATTTGTAAAGATAATAATTTAGTCTATAGTCTAGACTACAGGTCTATCTATTGAAATATTTGATATTCCTTTGAGAGATATTAGTTAATGGTATGAGGGATTGAGTGAAAGAAAAATTGCCTATTTTTGAGTGAAAAGCTCATGAAAACCCAGTATAGATATCGAATGAGTTTAAGAACACTAATGAACGGCTAACTCATGGGATAACCTATGGCTTAAAACAACGTTACTCAACAGGAAGACTGAAGAAAAGTCAATAAAGTCTAGAGCCGTCGTATTCGATAAAAAATTAAACTTTGTTTGAAAAAATCTGTTGACAACATTTGTATTCAACGGCAACACTAACTTAAGATGATAGCTTAGGATAAGTTAAATATATCGCCGCTCTTATCAAACGAGTCTCACTCACACTCAAGTCACTGTCAATCCAATCAATACAACTGAAGAGTTAGATCCTTAATAATTGATAAGAATAAAAACTATTTATAAAACATCATTAAGTATAGAAAGCTTTCGAGTTTAATAAAATAGTGAAAGCCTGTAAAGTGAAAACTGACTCAAAGCACAAACTAATTCTCAAGAAAACAGGTCGTAAAGAATAAGATGCTGACCATACAAGAAAATGCTTAATTAATCGTGAAAAGGTATGATCAAAATGTGAAGATCTTTATCTGACTTAATCACGAATAGCGAAATCAAATTAATTACATATTCACAATTCAGACCATTACGCAAATGATGATTGAAAATGTGACTAAAAAACTCGCCGATAAAGAGGTTAAGATATCGAACGGAATGCTTGCCGTCAAATGTGTCTCAAAGGTTGTACTAAATATTTCTTGTTAGGGTATGAAATGTCATTGGGTTGACGGCAAAAACTAGCGTGAATTGGGTTTACATAATGTATAAGGATTTTCACCATCACTCATATATTTGATGTCACAAACAATGAAATGCTTCGTGAAACTGTTAATTCTATTGAGTTTATCTGCAAAAATTATTTTCTTTTTCATATATCCTGTGTTTGCGCACTATTTTCATATCAAATATCTAGTTATTTGCAAATAAATCAAATTTAAAACTAATTTTCTACTAGTATATAAAAATAATAATAATCCTATAACTTATAAGAACTGCAAAATTTCTTTTAGGCAATTAGTTTTGAAGTTTAAAATATTTCAATTCGATTATTCAAATGGAGCGTAAACTTCAAAAGAAATAATAAATTTTAAGCTACTTTTCATACAAATCTGAACGAAACAAAATTGGTTTAATACAAATATATGAAAAAATCTATCGTATGAAGTAAAAAGAAATCCATTCCAGAAGCTCTTTTGGATACTATAAAATCCAAAAACATTTATTTCCGGTATAATTCAGTTAAAGACCGATTACACAAATTTTGTGAATACAAAAATAATTATAAATATAGAAAAAACCACATCACGAAAGATGATAATCACATTCGAAACATACGAATCAAGTTAATTATTTCGAAGAGAGAAAAAAGTTATTTCTGAGCAGAATATTTGAGCAAAAACACAAAGATTGATCGATTCGAGAATTTGAGTTTTTTCGCCCACAAAAAGATATTTGTTAAGAAAAAAATTGATACCTCAAAAACTAGACCATTTTTGTTCATTAGTGCCTGCCTTGTATTTTAAAAAGTAAGACAAGAAAAGTAATAGTATTTTAAAGATAATATTCCGGTGATGCAGAAGTCGTGATTCAGATTTGAAGTGAAAGATTTGGTCGGAAAAATTGCTAAAAGTTAATGGGGCTCACAATGAGATCGAGTTGTGCGCAACTGTTCAATGTGACAATTACTTGATTCTTCAATATAAGAAAATATCTCCACTACAAAATACTTCTTTTAGATTAAAGATCCGTAAAATAGACTGCATTCAAAAAAGTAAACATAAATAATGTATTGTATTTGTGAGTAAAGCAAATCACTCTAAAGCATGAGTTACGCATTATTTATTCAAAGCAACATCACCTCAATTGTTAAGACGAAAATACAAAAATGTATTAAATAATTAATCAGAAATTTAAGATATGTTTAACATAAGAATCAAATTAATTTTATTCATCAATTTTTCCCTCAAAATTCAACACCATTTTAAAAATTTAATTAAAATATAATTCAAAAGTTAAACCAAACTCATTAAAAAATTTAGATAAATATTGAAATTTCTAATACGAATCATATGATTGGTTGACAGACCATAAATATATTTATTTCTATTAAGTTTTAGTTTTCATATTCTCTCAAATGTTTTATTGATCAAAAAGATTTGGCATATTTTCAAGATTATATATATCCTTATATTTGCTGAAGATCTTTACTTTTCCCAATAGTATGAGATATTTGATTAAAAATAAATCATTTATTTATAGAATACGTACTGGAAATATGAGGACTTTCTTAACTTTGTTATAATTAAGTAAAATTATAACCAAAATTATCGTCAGTTTTTTCGACTCTTTCGTTAATTAGTTTCCTAACGAATAAAAACTACCTTTAGATGATTAGTTGAGCAAAATCTGCATATATTTCATAAAACTATTGCATAAAAGTTCAAGTTTAGAACATAATTGCCTTCAAATTAAACACTTAATTATTTAAGGTAAACATGAAACTCAATTCTTATAATTTATTGAAACATGTATTGAAAATTTAAGCGTAACTTTAATTTTATTGTCGACATAAGTATGTTATTAAGTTTAATACTTTAGTTATCGATTTTTATAAGGAAAAGAAGCAAATTATTAAGAATAAAAACTGAAAAAAACCATATGTTTTACTTCTAATATTAAATTCAATTCAATGTTTTAGTTTTTTTGAGTAAAAACAATGTGAAATTCAAGCAAATAAATGAAGTTTTATTTATAATTATTTGATAAACAACAGAACGTTTGGCTATAAATAATTGATAGAACAATTAATAATAATAAATATCTTATTATATTATGAATTTAATTAAAAAAAATATTGAGAAATTGAATTAAATACTAGAGCTTTAATGAACTGAAATTATACGATTTGAACGATAAGATAAATGACTAAGATTTCGGGTGCGGCTAAAAACTAATGCGACTCACTCTTTGCCACTTGATTTGATCCGTAACATAATCTTGATTATGATATATCATTAGATCGATTGAGATTTGATCGATAGAAACTGAATTACAGAACACAAAAAATATTCGTCAATTTTCCTCTAATATATCATCAAATCTGAATGCGTTCAATCGATTTACATATTATTGCTTTCCATGCATTGAGTTTCGTTGAGTTCATATTTGATATGCAAGACTATCATCTCAAATGCCATTCAACACAATTTATAACACATTTTCACTCAAATCGTCAGCTATAAAAGCATAGCTATAAAAAAAACCTCATTATTTCCAACATTTAAAATGTTTCTCAATATTCAATGAGATATTGGAAGGAAAAAATAATTTTCATACTATTAATGAAGAATCAATTTTCAAAACCTTTTCAAATAGAATACTCGAATGCAATAACAATCAAAAGAAGCACTTCTTGCTATCAAAAGAATTTTTTCGCTCGACTTAACAGTTAGCTTTACGCCAACTTTATTGTGCTAAATGAACAATACTTTATCGCCAACTCTTATCGGAATAAATCTACGAAAATATTACAAAACGAAAGATAAATTGAGAGTTAATGTAAGATGGCATTAATTATAATTTGATTCAATTTCTTTTCAAACATTATATTCATCACAAGTGTTCACAATAATAGAATTTATAAATTTATAAATGCATTTCATTTTTATGGGTTCAACTCTGTGACTAAAACTAATTTTTTGACAATAATATCAATTCACAAATGATTGAACCTATTCTTGAACATATGCATCGAAAGCAACAGAAAAAAGGAATCTTTTATACTTTTCCCTATTATGATAGTTGGCATACACTCTCATTAGCAGACAATTGAAAACACTTAAAACAGCACTTCCCTAAACCTCATGAAGAAATATTACAATACGTCCATAAAAAAGATATATAGAAGGAGAGCTTTATCTAAAAAAAAGGACAGCTTTTCAATTAGTGACTTGCGTTTAACGGTTAAGAAAGCAATCAATTCATCCAAATTGACAAAAGAGCGAATAATTATCAGTTGAATTGATTGGAAGCCTTCAAACAAAATCATATGTATTGTATGTTTAATACTTGTGTGCAATCAGTTGAATAAAGATGTGAAAAATGAGACTTTTGTGGTTCACAGCTTCATAACTATTTAGTATTCTCTCTATTTTACACTCAATGAATTAAACAACACAAATATGAATACTAACAACAATATTGAGTAAAACAAAGGCCTAAAATTAGTTATGGATTTTCAACCATTTAATAAGAGAGAATTTAAATTATAAATGATGTGTGCGAGAGACAGAAAGTGTGTATGAGTTTTATGCCTAAACATAACGAGCCTTAAACTGACTTAACACACAATTATGCAAATTCAGACATGTTTACTAATGAGCACTATTTCTAACTTAAATACACCAAAAACTAAATCAAATCCATTTCGGGTCTCATCAAAAACCATTCAATTCATATTATCATCTCTTCTCATAAATCATATCAATTAATATATTTCAAAACTACTCAAATATGTATTGATGTTATTATGTTATAATTTAGATATTAATAACTATATTTCACATACAGTTTAATTAAGACTAATATTATTTTATGGTTTAATTTCATTTATTATGAAAATAAAGCTTATATTCAATTGAAATAAACGATTCGTTTGTAATACATATCATGTCTTATGACTATAATTGAAAAATAATAAGAGAATGTAATGTCAGTTATGTTTCAATTTATTTGATATGTTAATGACTCAACAGAAACAAAATTCAATTCATTTATGAAACATTAGTCATAAACAAAATGAAAACCAAATACTTTTCAATAAATATGAAATCAATTGTGAAAAAATTGACATAAAATTAAATAAATATAAAAAAAATATATAATTCTCACCATTTGGTTGAAGTGATAATAAAAAGCGTGTTGACAACAATGACTCAAATGAAAAAGTTGTATACAGTACACAATACATAATACATTTGAATATTAAATACTTTTGATATTATATAATAACCTCAGAATAGATAGACTGTAATATAATATGATTTGAAGAGTTGTTTATAAAATAATTGTTGAAAATATAGACGAATATATTTATTATGATAAATAATAAAAAATAAATGATGTTAGAAGATAATAGTCTTATAATGAGATAATGTGTAAGTAGTGTATAATTAAAGCGTAAACTGTAGTGTTGTCTCCATATTGATTGAAATAGCAATGAAAGCAATGAATGCAATGAACGCTCACTACTATTGCTCACTACTATTGCACACACTTTGGCATCACTTTTCTCGAGTCTCTCTCAGCATCACTTTTTTGACAAAACTAAACACTACAAACACTAATACCACGCCTTTAGATATAGATTAATATGAGAGCAGATATCATATCAATGATATCAAGTCATTGTCCACTCTTTTCACAATTGATATATTCTTCATTCAAATGATTAGATGACAAGTGACTTATATTTAACAGATGATAAATAATAGTAAAAGGAGTGGGACTTCAGCACTATTGAGTAGTACTGCAAAAGTGTACGTTTGAAAAAGGGATGCGAACACTATTGCGTTCAATACAGTGTGCGGTACGTCCCACACATTCACAAACACTAATACAATACTGAATCAAACACTTATTGCACAGTAACTCTACTCTTGCCTTCTCTTATAATATGGCCATTCAATGATTAGCACTAATAGGTGGCGCCACAGATATATCTAAATATTCAAATATGTTTCAAATTATGCTTAGCCTATACTCTATCCATAATAAATGTTTCTTTTTCCAAAAAGTGGTTCCGAATTTCATATTTCTATCGTTTTCATCATGTTTTAAGTTTGACTTTTACTTTTGAAAATTGGTTAATAAATATTATAAATTGACAAAATGTGAATACAAACAAATTTTGAGTGAAAGGCAGAGTTTGATTGAACACAAGTGAAAGTTTTATGTATAAATATTTGGCAGTAGTTTATGGATAGATATTCTGAAAGTTAATGTCATGTGTAATAAAGATAAGTTGAGTATGAGATGATGTAATTTGCAAAAGTTTTGTCAAATCAAAATAATTGATAGTAAATTAAAATGTTGTTGTTTTCAAGTTTATCTCAACTAAAAAATTGGTCACATTTCAATCAAATGGAACACAACGACGACTCCGTTTATGGGATTCGCGGTAGTCGTGCGAAGCCGTGTCGGGCATGTCATGACTTCCAATCTTGGGTTAAACACCAAAATAAGCCCAACTCTCAAACCGATGATAACAAAACTAATAATCAGTCACATTCTCAAAGGGAGTGTCCTCTTGATAAAGACCAATTGGGACGCAATACATGGTCTTTGATTCACACAATGGCTGCTTATTATCCAAATAAACCCACTGTTGAAGAGCAAAAAGATATGAAACAATTTATTCATATCTTCTCGCGTTTCTATCCCTGTGAACATTGTGCTCAAGATCTGCGTAAAGACATTGAATCAGATCCGCCACAAACACAAAGTCAGCAATCATTGAGTGAGTGGTGGTGTCGAATACATAATAAAGTCAATCAAAAGTTGGGCAAAAAGTTATTCGATTGCAAACTAATTAACGAGCGATGGCTTAATGGGTGGTCTGACGGGTCGTGTGATTGAAATCAATTCAAAACTTTTTTTATTTTAAAAATACTGAAATTTTTTATCAAACAATTTGAATGAGAAATAGTTCTAAATATTCTTTTCAAAAATATTGTATAAATATTATTAAAAAGTCTTAGTTATGATTTACTGTATAAAAAACAAACATTAATAATAAGTTAAAATAGAAATGAAGAATATATTGATATTGAGAATCATTGCAAATAATATTGAAATGGAAGTAATGTTTGAAAACTTAATTAATTTGATATGAATAAGAAGCCAATGGATCGGTTCCAGTGATTGCCATTATTTTGTTTCTAATGCTGAATAATTTGTTTCGTTGGGTTTGATAACTGGCTTCACTTAATACATTGACCCACTCATCACATTGTTTCTGATTAGAACAGCCCAAGAAGTGCTTACGATCACTATCACTATCAAAAGCTTAAATTGAAAACAACTAGTTATTAATTGAATTGAATTGTGCTCACACTTAATGAATACATACATAAAGAGAAAGCAAAGGGAAGGGGAGAGTCGTCTTCACGTTGAACTTTACACAATTCAATGATGAGAACTCCTGCGGGCTCTTTATTATAAACGCCTCCGTATTCATTGACGCGATAGTAAAACAATAGATTACCCTTTAGTTTAAACCAACGCTCTTTATAGCCTATCAATTCAGATACAAATATATCAAGTTATTATTAACAACAAATGCAAACCTTCTCTGAAGGTCCCGTTTGGATACTTGTGATAAACGCGTCCCTCCTTTATAGCGGGTCCCGAAGAAGAATAAAAGTTTAACTCTTTCTCATTCAAACGCATTCCTATTATTTAAAGTTTTGTTTACATTCAATTACATTTGATATAAATATACTGTAGATTATATGTTACGTATTATTGGGTAACATAAGTGTTGGTACCTTTACATATACAGGCTATTTGTGCCCTAAACATATAGAGTGTGTCAGCCGAAGCACGACCAGATCATAGACTCAACTCAGCCTTTATGATAGTGTAGTTCACACACCTCTATGCTATAACTATATATATTGAGGGCACAAATTATCTCTACGATAGTATACAATCCCAGAAAAATAATTCAACAAAATATTAAATTAAAGATGAATGTGATTAATGAATGAGACAATACGTCACTATATTTTCTGCTGACATCAGCACTTAATTCAAAAGTCCATATTTATTATTTTGGACACAATAATCGATATTTATATTGAATTTGTCTTCACATAAAAACAACAAATGATTAATTGAATAATGATTTGTTTGATTGAACATTAAGTTCTCATTAGTTTTAATTGAATAAATACAAAGTTATGGCAAACAGACGGACAACACATCAGTATTCTTGTAAACAAATTGAAAAACTCATTCAATTTTTCAAATAATTCTTAACAATTTTTCTTAAAAATAGCGAATGGAAATGGATTCGGTAGTGGTTCGAGTCATGACCCCATTGAAGACCAAAACGATTCTCTAATCGATGGACTCCGAAGTAAAGTAACAACACTTAAATCAGTGAGTTTTCAAGTCTTCAGCAAATATTTCATCTGTTCATTAAATGTGTTTTTCAATTATTAGTTGACTTTAGATATGGGCGAAGAAATTAAAGATCAAAATTTGTTTCTTAAAGAAATGGACAATGATTTTGACTCAACGTGGGGTTTGTTGTCTTCTTCTATGAAAAGAGTTAAAAGAATAGCTAATTCTGGACAAAATCGACACATTCTGTATTTGATTTTGTTTTGTCTCTTTGTTTTCTTTATTATATATCTTATAATGAAATTCAGATAATAATTAATTGATTTATTAAATATTTTTCCAGTTATTCATATCTTATTGTAATTCATTGGAATTTTTTAGTTTCAAAAGTATTTAATCTGTTATTTAAGTTGAAATTATACTCATTTTTCAAGTGTAACATATCTTTATTTTTTTAAAGAGAAATATAAAACTTATTTTTAAAATTAGCATTTAATATAGGGTTCAAATGATTTTTCGGTACATACAGTACATGTATTTTTGCATTGAATGATAGACTGCTCTATCTATTGGTTGATAATTGAGCTGAAAAAAGGATTGACTGCTTTCTTACAGTATATTGTTGTGTATATAACTGTCAAACGATTGTAAAGAGTTGACAACTGTTTTAGAAAGAAACACAAATAATTGATTTATTTGTCAAATAAAGGTTTGGTATTACAAATGTCTCACTTGCAAGAAATGAAGAAACAAATCGATCAATTACAACATCAGGCTTTTATTGAGAGAATTACTGTTTCCAAAGCTATTGAAGAGTGAGTTCATTCATATGATCGTATAATACTTTTCTTATTTAAATTGTCTTAACCTTAAATTTGATTTACAAAAGTCTAATGAAGTACTGCAATGAACACCAGAAGACTGATGTACTGGTGACGGGTGTATTTCATGGCACCGAAAATCATTTTGAAGATAGCAAATCATGTGCTATACTCTAATCATTTAATGTCAAAATACAAAAATAATGCAATTCTTTTTACTGAAATTGTCATTGTGTTTGAGTAACCGTATCTGTGGCTAAGTTTTGCATTTCTTCACATTCAAAGTTCAATCGATTTTCAATTACTATTTTACTTTAGATACTTGTCAAGTAAATTAGCATTTACTTCAAGGCTATCAATGCCTGTGTGAAAGTTCTGTACCAAATGTTATATTCATTA
Source organism: Camisiidae sp. (assembly GCA_034696325.1). Taxonomy (NCBI): domain Eukaryota; kingdom Metazoa; phylum Arthropoda; class Arachnida; order Sarcoptiformes; family Camisiidae; species Camisiidae sp. Next base: position 3,975 of record JAQFZT010001822.1, on the reverse strand, counting down.
TTGGAATCGTTATTTCATAAACAAGTTATTAATAGTTAGAAATTTATAATTAAGGAACAGAATAAATGTCAATCAAATTCCAAATCATTCATACATGAATTGCATTGAAATTTTCAAAATTATTATCAACTTAAGTTGCATTTCAAATAGATTTTTTAAATAATCATAAGTTTATACTGTAAAGTAAAATATATACAAAAAAATTGATTATTATATTAATAGTTTAAATAAATAAATTCATTAAATATTTGAGCTTTTATTTAACAATAAGCAAAAACTTTAAGCGATTCTTTTCAATGTGAAGAATACAATTGTTTTCCAAATACAAATCGAATTGAAATAATTAACTTTTATTCTCTGAACGTATGTTTTGTCAGATAATAACTTGAATTGAGAGTGAATCTCATTATCACACTATGATGTAAGCGATAAGTAAAATAAATGTAATGAATATGAGTCTAGAAAAAGGATACAATTATATTATACAGAATAACTGATGAGAAATCATTATTAAACTGTTGAAGTTATGAATAATTACAAGTTAATCATTTCAGAAATTAAATAAAACTTTACAAAATAAATTTCATGATAAAATAGAGCCAATTGTTTTGTTTTATTATTAAATAGTAATAAATTTAGGAATACAATGATTTACAATCTTATTGAAGAACAACAGTTCCGTCATCGGTTGTGGTGGCGATGACAAAACACTCCGTCGCCACGTCAGGTATGTTGGATGGCGTTCCAGATGGTGATGAAATAGGAATTTCCATTGTTGTGATTCTTTGCTGTTGATTAGCTTTTGCTTTCGCATGCGTTAATATATGCGACTTCAGGTTTGTTGATTGTGCAAACTTTTTCGAACACCCGTCAAATGGACAAACATATGGACGATCGCCTTAATGTTCAAACAAAAGTTCCAACGTTTAGTCAGAACATCGGTTATACTCGAACTTTCAAAATATTAACCATACCTGTATGTATGCGAACGTGTGTACGAAGGTTGAAGTCCAATGAAAACCTCTTCCCGCAGCCCTCAAAAGTGCACTGAATTCATCAAATAATACAATTAGTTATCAATAGAGGTTACAAAAAGCTTAATATCAAACCTGAAACGGTTTTTCTCCGGTGTGAACTAATTGATGCCTTTTTAATTTACTCGATTCGACAAAAGCTTTACCACATTCAGCACATACGTGGACGCGAGGACCGTGAGTGTGAAGATGTTTACGCATCGCACTGTTATCTCTGAACATTTTGGAACAGCCTTTACAACAAAAATACAAATTCATTATTCAACGTCTTTTCAATTTCTTTCAATTTCAATACCTTTATGAGGACAAGCGATAGTTCTTGATTCGTCTTCAAGTGACTGTTTCCTGGGTTTCATTCTTCAAAAATAACATTTTTATAATTTAAGGATCAAATTAATCAAAATAATTGAATCAATACTTTGCAAATTCTGCTAATTGTTTAGGATCTGACAGATCGACTCCTGGAATTCCTTCTCGAGGGATCTTTTTAATACCTGTCACGTATTCATTGATATTAAGTTGTGAATGAGATGAAGACGACAACTCGTCATCCATATTAGCGGTTACTATTTCTTCTGTTAAGTTTATTGATATGAATAGATGATTAGATTTGCAAATGAATGAAATGTAAAAGAATTGAAACTTTTGCAAACCTTCATCAGTACCGGTGGCCCACATCGTGACACTGAACTCTCCCTCTAATGTCTTGATTTGAACTTGTTTTTGTTCCCATTTCCTGGCCGATGATCCGCCACCTCTTTGTTGTGAGGGTTGGAGTAAAGTTGTTCCGCTTTGAGTCGATCTTTTATTACTACGTTTTGAACCAGAATTCGAAATCGAAGATCCTATTAATAGAAACAATTCGATTCAAAAATTAGAGAATATGTCAAATGCCAAATAATGTATTGAATACCTGATCTTCTCTTCTTAGTAGTTGTTGGTGTGGTTTCTATTAATATTTCAGGTGCTGATGAGGGAAACACTGAGACATGATCATGATCTTCATCATCATCATTCCAATGGCTCACGAAGTGATCTTCATCTGGTTGTAGTGCAACCATTTGTCTGCTTCGATCATCTATTAATTTAAAAATTATATTTTCATAACAGTTAACAATATCTTTAATTATCTATCAATTATTTCAATAATCAAACCAATTATAACCTCAAGTATAGATAAATGTATGGCAAAAAACATACGTTTTTATCACATAATTAATTAAATAATTCAATTAATCATTAATTAGTTTTAATAACTTATGATTTATGAATCAAACTATTAATTATGTTTGATATCGATTTCTATAATTCATATCAATTGTATCGAAAATATCAATATTGAAAGTGAAAGCCTTTATCACACCTTTGAAAGTAGAGTCAAACTAATGATTAGTATATTATTTGATTATATATTTAAAGAAATTGCAATATAGTTTAGAATTACATGAACTTTTTTTTGAAAACAATTGAATTATATTAAAGAAATGGGTTTATGAAAGAATTACATCGATAGTTGTTATTACAGTTTGGGTTATAACCAGAGGTAATTACATAAATAGTGACTAAAGTAGAGTTAACCTAAATATCGATATCTGTATTGATAACAACTATTGTTATTACTGTTAATAACCATCAGAAAAAAATTAAAAATTAATAATTAATTAATTAAAATCAAAAACAAGACCTAAAATAACACACAAAAAGAAAAAAAGTAGTTATAAGTGTTTGAAAGCCATAAGATTCATGACTATTGATATGAAAAACGAAATTGAAGAGAAAGTGTTTATGCAAACCTTGATTGTCTTCATCGGAATCAATTTCATCCTTAATCTGAATAGGAATGGCCTCAATCTCTACTTCTTGCACTTCAACAATTTGTTCGTCTGAGTCGGCCATTGCTGTCAAATTGCATGTGTTCTCAATTATGGCGATTTAAACAATAATGGCTGAGCCATACAGTAATGGCAACTATTTGTTGATATGATGGCTGACAAACATATATGAATCAAACCATACAGTACTGTACGGTTCAACCGGTATTCATACATACATAGCTTATACACTGCATATACAGTATCACTGCTCTCAGCACAACAATATCCCAAACCGGATAACCATTTCATAACCACTCCTTTCTTTGCCATATTTGAAAAACGTCACAATGAGTCGCATTCACTTAAACCCAATCAGAGACTATTTTACGACTACTCTATTGAATAATCATTTGTCTGTATTACGTATCAGTACTTACAGGTTATTCTCATTAATAGAAATACAAAGTTATTCGACACAATAATTATGAATTTGAAAAAAATATTTTATACAACTATATATTACTAATTACATTGAATTATGTGTGTTTAAATATTTATTTAAAAAGCTTTATTTTCGAAAGTTAAACAATCTTTTCTGAGATAAAGTATTAAACAAAGATTGAATCATTAAATTTCCCCATTTATGCGTAAAAGGTTTAAGAGTGTAATAACTTATTAAGTTTTGAAAATAATTTAAAATCATAGGATTTCACATTAATTAATGGGTTTACATTTGGGTTTTCACTCAAATCTTAACTTTCAATCAGTCAAACACTTACATAAGTTGTAGTAAAACATATTATTTGACTAATTTTCAGACTTATTTGTCTTTTTATATAAACAATGAGGCGATACCCGTTGCTCCGCAACTTATACTGTATTAGAATTGAAATAAACTTTTTTTTTCTTATATGACTTTTAACTTAAATATTTTTATTGAGATTACTTATTAAGCGCACGCATCTATAAATCATTTCAACCTAATCTTTACTTGAATTAAATGTGCGCGTCATTTGCAATAATGGGTTTGGATTTTTCTCTATCTCTTTAAGAAATAGTGTAATACTATTGTTGAAAAAATTTGACGACAGTTCGCGCTCAAAAATCAAATTACATTATTGGGGTTT
>JAQFZT010001821.1:0-13547 GCA_034696325.1 Camisiidae sp. | reverse complement strand
CACGACTTTTTAGCCCCCGCAACCTGGCGGACTGGAGTGTTTCGGGGGGGGGGGCTAAAAAGTCGTGTTGGGTGTCATTTGACTCTGCTTGTTGAGCTGACTCAAATGATGTGCTTCATGCACCCCTTGCCCCCCGAACGCCCCCAATCCGACAAAATGATAGTTCAAAAACGAATTTTAAAGGGGAATAAGTGATCTCAATGACCTTTTTTGGTGGAGATATTATTATTTTTTTTAATGCCAAGATTTATCAGTTTTAATCAAATATGTCTGAGATTCGAACTCGCGAGGCACATTTCCTTATCAGTAAAAGAATTTCATATATTTTCATATACTTTCACATGTTTCATATACTCTAAATTATCATTAATACAGCCTTGAAGTTTTGAATACAAAAATATTGTCATGTCTACAGATTTACACTTAAATATCTAAAATATTTGTGGGTCGGGCCCCCTGGCTGGGTACTGTACTGACCAGTGACCTAACCTAACCTAACTATACAGACACTACAAGTGATTATATGAATTGTCTAATTGAATAAATTGACTGCAACAACATATATATTGTGGTTAGAATTGTGATTATTGAGATGAATCACCTATAGATAGAGCAACTGAACACCAACTTAAACAAACTTAATTTAAAACTCGTCTGATGACTGATTTATACGTTCTTTTGATGCAATGATAATATATTATTTGTAAAGTTAGCCTACAGTAAAACATAATATAAAACTACACATGAAAAGTCTGCATAAAACGTGATCAACTATATAATTGTACAGATACAACGTGTACTATAATTAACGATATTTTTCATTTATTTAATTATATAAAAACCCATTCTATGATTCGTTTAATCCTGAAATTTACTTCACAGACTTCTAAACAGTTCCACTAATATTTTGCACATGAAATAATACTCTATTTTTGATAATTACTCCGCTTTATGTCATATATAAATTGCAGATAAAATTGAATGATTGCTAACTAATTGCTAAATTAATGGAATTACGTTTTTATGTTGAAATTCAAGTTCATTTTAATTTCATTATAGGGAAAAGCATTAATTCAGTTCAATTGTCTCATTGAATGCGTTCATTGAAATAATATAATTAAAATAATGGGGTTAATAAAAATTCCAAATTTTAGTACTCATTTTAAATTCAAGACTCATTTTGTCTATTGTAACGTCTCTTTTTCAGGAAATTTTAAAATCAAAATTAAATACAACTAAAAGTTATGCCTGAAGTTTCTAATAAATTTAGAAAATATGCTCTAAACCTGAATAAAGAAACTTTTTTTGTCTCCTTTTTCACTGATATGACTATTATATAACATAATAAGTGAGTGAATATGAAATAAATAAAGTTATGATTATTATTGTCTACATATAAGGACTAATGCCTTAAACATGAGTACGATTGCGTCTCAGATGATTAGCATTACGAGTCAAATAAATAATAGCTTAAGGCATGAATTAAGTTTTCTGGTGCTTATAATAGCATTGATGAAGTTTTTTTGAAGATGAGAGACAGCATTCCAGTGATGAAAGTTTTACACTGGCTTTAGTAGACATGATAGAAATGAACTAAAAGTATGTTTTCCTTAAAAGTGAAACTGATTTGGTAGTGGACGGAATACAGCGAATGAGGACCTGCCCAACAAGTAATGCAGTCAAAGCTGGTGGGAATGTCAGATTTGAAACTCAGGGACAACAGGTAACTCAAACTTGTACGACCATCAAATCCTGAGGCAACAGTTGTAACTTGTGGCTAAACATTTGAATAAATATTACCGCTAAGTTTTTTCAGCGCTTCATGTTCTCGATTCATTTCATTCATTTCAAGCTATCATAACATTAACTTCGAGTACATATTTCTTTGTTATAATCTAATAATCTTCTTGAGTAATAAAAATAGTGTGAGAAAAACTATACACCTTTTACTTAATTTATTGTAATACTTAAAGTGAAGTTATGAGTTATGCTATCATTTTGTAAAAATGAAAGATAAATGTGAGTGATGTCCTTCGGCCGGTATGTTGTGAATTGTATGCGAATGTTTGGTGTATTTAGTGTTCGCTCATTTATCCAACTGGTTATTTGCAGTAACACTCAATTTATTTACTTCGGAATTGCGCAATCTTTTTAAAATATCATTATTATTTTGTTGACATAATATTTCTTTGTTCGAGAGTTTTCTCTCATTAAATAAAAGTTATAGTCAATGCCATCTAAACAGTTAATACAAGTAACGATGTATCAGTTTTAGCTCTTCTATACTCTATTCTGTGTTTCGTTTACTTGTAAAATAACATTCTTTTATTTCATGGTATATTGTTTAAGGAATCAAAGTTTCATCAAATCAACTGCAAATGAATGCATATAGAAATAAACTTCTAATGACTGTATGTTAAATACGACAAATTAAATATGTTTTATTCCACCCATTCTTTCCATTTATTTCATATGTGACACAATTTTTTAATTTTGAAAAGAATTTACTTTTAAAAAAAGGTTTACTATAAGAAAACAGCCCAACCATAGAGATTGTTTTGAATTGTTTGTTATCTTCTTTTTTATGCCAAATAAAATAACGTTGACTTATGAGAAGTTCTTAACTAAACTTTTGAAGAATTAACTGTTTAACTGTGCAATGAATGATAAGTTTTAGTGCTTTATTAGTATAATTATCAGCTTCTATTATAGTTAATATCCAAAAGGCTTTACTTTTCTACATGTCATACATCAATAATAAAAGTGCTAATACTGAAGATATCAGTTGATTAATAACGCAAATTCACCTTTATATGAAGCAGTCATGTGTAAAATAAAAATAAACAAAATTACTTCAATTGTTTTGCTACATATTCTTGTATTCATAACAAGAGTGTCGGCAAACAATGATTTTTGTTACTCATCAGGCGGTGTATTTGGTATTATAATATCAAGTGTCATCATCACTTTGGTTGTCATTGGCCTCACTTTAGCCACTCTTTGGTTTCTTTGGACTAAAAATCGTCTTAAATTGGGTAAAATTATTATTTGTTTCTTATATATATAGTCGTAATTCTGAAAACCAGTAAAACGTGAAGTTTGTTTTTCATATATAACTTGACTTGACTTGTCTCATATCTTCTACCGCTACCACTTGACGAATACTGGTATAAAATATTAAAATATTCCTTTTAAGTCAAATTCTATCATATGATCGCATAAAAGTGCTATTTGTCAAACTCAATATATAAGTTTCTATGATTTAAAGATATTGACGGAATCCTGTAGTATAAGTCCGTATAAATACAAGTTAGTGAACGAATTTGGGCTTCAAATTGAGTCGATGACCAAAAAATAACTCTATTTTTGAGTTAAACTGTTGAAAGAAGATTGAAGATTGTTGAGAATACATTAAAAGCAAGAATAGCCTAAGGAGTAAAAAACAACACTCCGTATAAGTTACCAAACATGACGGTTTCTTATAAACAAATTGCAATCATTTAATTTAACGTGAAAATATTCCATTAGATAGCTGTGAATTTTGCAAAATATAGTTTAATAACAACACGAATAATTTCTTAGAGGGTTCAAAATTAATTTTTCAAATTTCTTAGAGTAATAACTTGTACCTTTAATCATAAATCATGCGATATATTAATGGTTGTGTCAGTAATTTAGAGTTAAGGCTTTCCACCAATTTTCTTCTCAATCGGATACAAGTTTCAAATATTACTGAATTCAAAAATATTATGCAGGAATATTATTAAATAGGCAAAAATTTCAGTCAATTCAATAGTTGTTATAACTTATAAGTAACGAAATTATCAAACAAGTATTGCTTCATCGCTACTTAGATTTGGCACTAAAATTCTGAATCAATTTTAAGTAAAGCTATTAATATTGAGTATTCAATTAATTTATTTATGCAGAAATCTTGAAATTCAGAAATAAAAATTGAGCTCAAACTGTTTTACGTTTTCATATTTAATTATATGCATAAATCATATGCGAATAAATTATATTAGACTTTGAATTTGCCTGAAAGGGTCAAATGTCTCAAATCTCTTCTCTGAATGATTATTGAATAACAATTTATAGTTTAATTTATAACTCAATATAATAAGAATGTAATGAATCTTAATGTTTTTGTAATATTATCATATATGAGGGAAACGTTTAATCAGTAAATAGTATTTGAGACAAATATTTTTAAAGTAATCTAATATGAAAGTTATCTCTAGAATAACTGATAGGATAGAAGAAAGCTTAAGGGCTCACTCATCAGTGTACTGGCATTCAAACATTTAGACGACGAACACTTCAACTCATTGAGAGATTCGTTTAGAGAGATTCGTAACTTTTTTAGAGAGATTCTCGAAAGTTCAATGATTTTGCGGAGTAAATACAGTTTATTTGTAATATTTAATTCATTTTCAATCACTAGACCTATTCAATGGTTGTGTTGAGTGGTCAAAAACTTTTTCAAATAGATTTATATTTCTAATGATTTTTCTACTATTTTTACTTCGAATTAGTGTTATTAAGATCATGTTTTTTATAATTCTCTCCATTTATTCTCGAAGTAAAACTGTTTCCAATAAACATGACACAGCTTTTTATAATTCAAGGATTTTGTATTAATTAACGGATTCTAATTTCTAAAACTAAACTTTGATTTAATGATTAAATTTAGTTGTATGTCATTATTTCTCGTATGAATTTTCACATAAATATTAAGTGGATATAATTTTTATCTTCTATTCACAAGCTTTCAGGAAGGTTTTGAAAAATTGAAAAAATTAGTTCAATCGAAATTGAATTGATTGGAAATGTGACGAATAGGCACAAAATGTAAAATTAATGCGTAAAAATGCTGTTTAACATTTGATTGAATGAAAGAATCCCAAGAATATTGAGTTGCATAAAAAAATTTGCAAATTATTGTGTTGACATGTTTGGTATTTGAACTTAAGTTATATAAACTTTTAAATATTGTGTGTAATAACAGCTTTCTTTAATTAATTTATTTAAATGGATTCATGAATGCTTTAATTATGTAAATGAATAAGAGATATGCCCTTAAAACTTAGTGTTAACCTAAAAATATTAATTCCTTCTCTCAATCCCCTGAATCTAAAAATGTTCTCAACAGATACTTGTTTAATAAGAAAAATTTGATAACTATTAGCTTATACTGAGATGGTATCGAAAGATATCGATATGATTTAGTTCGTAAATAATTGATAGAAGAGATAAAAGCACAAAACAAGAACAAAGTTACACTTTTGAGAATATGTTTACTTGTATTTCTTAAGATAACATAAAGCAGTTTTTTTTAAATCCAATAATTATGATCTGAGTTGTGATCAGACATTAGCTTTATTTATAACTTAGAACTTAATTCAAATATTGCGAGTTTCCAAACGAGTTATGACACAATATTTATGAGGGCTATCACTGAATTACATGTATATTTAATTATTATGCATAAAATTTTCTTCACAGCAATTTAAAAGCCCTACAACTTAATGTAGGATAATATTAGAGTGTTTAGAAGGCGGTAGAAATTATTTTTTTAATGTATATTTTCATACAAGAGTAATATTTGACATTCTTTTGATTGTAGTTAATAAGTAAGAATAGTTTTCATAAATAAATTGAAAAGTGTGTCATATGCTAAATATTTAAATGATACTCACGATATGGATTGTGTTTCAATGCTAAAACTTAGTAAAAGTGTACCACAAAAATTTCACGCTTTAAGACATGCATGACTGCATTTTTCATGATCTGAATACTTAAAGAAATCATAAATAATTACAACTAATAATTCAATAAATTGTTTCCTCAAAATAGATTTCATTTTGAATAAAAGTAAGAAAATCAAAACAGATGTGGATAAAAAAGGAGATCTGGAGTCAAATCATGATTACGCGTTCGACAATCCATACTTCCAAGAAGACGAAACCACCGCTCGGCTTAAGAATCAAACACAAAAAGAAACAGTTATTCTTCTCGAGGGTAATCATTATCTTATTTTACCGATAAAATAAAGTTAAGAATTACACGTATAATTAGTCGAATCTAAAGCATTGATTTATTCAGCGAAGTTTTATAACGAGTACCGCAACTGTTTGATAATTTCAAGCTTTGTATTATAATAATTATTGTCAATTCCTTTAATGCAAATGAGTTCGTATATGAATCGAACCATTTTTCATATTAACGAGTCTCATATTTTCCATTTCTTCAATATGTAAATACGTAACGACTTACTCAGGGCTTTATCTTAATTGAGATTCTTATTAAAAAATAATGATGTTCTTTAAGTAGAATTTTTATAACAGGGTTAAGCCTAAAATCACATGTTATCCTTGACTATTAAATATTAGTTGCATTACTGTTTGATTACTAAAGTTAAGCATTAAAATGAAGGGCGAATTTCTCAGTACTTCTTTAATGGCTATAAACTTGAGTATAAGGCAATAATTTTTTCTTTGTGATATTACAAATAATAAATATTTTTCAAAATATTTATGTATTTGTCTAGTGGTTCAATATCTATAAGATATCTTTCTTTTCAAAGTCCTACTGCGTTTTCATCATTATGTACAGTAAACATGTTTATCACAACCTTTAATCGCTTGATTTCCTACTGCATTGTTTGACAATTAAAAAACATTCCGATTAATTAGTATTATAAAAGAATTCATTATTGAAAATCTATTTGAAATGTCAATCAATTAATTAGTTAATTGATATATAAGATTCAATTGAGTGACATGAATATGAGATTGATTTAATAAGGCTAAATGAAGAACAAGAAAGGGCAGAAAATATTTCTATTGCGTATCAATCAATAAAAACAATTTAATTGAACTCATATAAGTTCATTGGCTTATGTTTGCTCAGTCACTAAATTTAAAGCTTTATCAAAAGGATAACCGAACGTTTGAGCCTTTGAGCGTTTAAAAATTAGTAATTTAGATGAGCTCTTCTGATATTTTTCAACCTGAAATACTTTAGAGTTCAAAACAAAAAATGGAAAGTGACGGACAGGGCTTCACTCCTCAGTTTCCCGGATGCATATTCAAGCGTACATAGCATTGATACAAATATCACAATGAAATATAGAGACTAAAGAGACTACAACTTTGTTTAGCTTTTTCTACTTCCAGGCAAAGTTGATCTCATGCTAGAGTAGATTAAACCAAAAACTAGTCAAATATTTCAAATGCTATATAACATTAGTTTGATTTCTTACTGATAACACTTAATAGATTTGTTTTAAATTCATAATTAATTGAAATGAAAGATCTAAACAATAATAATTACAATTACACAAGTTATGATTCTCTACTTTCAAAATATAAGATGAAATATATTGATTGATTCGACTCGTAATCACATGTATAGGACTATAATTACTTACAAGAGAATGGCGTGATTTCCAGAAATTATCTAATGAATAATGTTTTCTAAAAGCTGTATTAACTTATGAGAAAATAACTATCATTTCATGTAATCATAAGACTATTTTCATATTCATTAAGATCGATTAAGTCCATGTCTGAGATTTTAAATATTTTCCATTATCTCATATATAATTTAGTATTAACTCATTTTCAAATCAATGTATAATTTCATTATTTTTTCAATTCAGGTAAAGAAATACCTAAAGAAAATACCAATGAAGAGATGAATGACGCAAAAGTTTCACAGGTTTGTAAAATTAGTTTTATTGGAGTCATAGAAATATTAGAAATAAAGTAATAAAAACTCAGATCAAATAATATTTATCTTGATATCTTGATAGTTATATACATTCACGATATCATGTAAAGACAAGGGATGGGACTTTCCTACTCATAAACTATTAAAAAAGAGGGTTTTTAGTCTTGGAATAAGAAAAGTACTCAAAAGAAACATTATTTTATATTTAGAATTTAACTGAACAATCACTTTAAGTAATGAATGTTTTCATTTGAGATTTTCTTAACTCTTTTCACACAATTGATAAAAGTTTATAAATGTTTGAGAGTTAATTAATAGCAATTCATATCTATTTTCTCTATAAACTGATATCAAATTCAAACTTTTACAAACTTGTTATTGTCATTGTTTGAAACAGTGTTAAAAAGTTTAAACATAGACTCGAGTTATTGAATAGTTTCAATCAGATAAGAGTACTGAAACTCAAATGTTATGAAATATTTTTTTTATGCTTTCATTAGACTTAACTTAACCTTTGTATTATTACAAGACATGAAAACTCTTTTTGAGATACATCGTTGATAATAGATATTTGTTTATTTAAAGAATTGAGATATAGAAAGTATTTTTACACCATTGGAACTAAAGTTCTGTGAATTCAATGAGGCTATGAATCATTCAACGGAAGATTATTAGATTGAATTAGATTATTATACTGTACTTTTGAACTAGAATAGCACCGATACTAATTGAGAAATGTTTATATGCAAATTTACTCTTTTCAAACTAATTCATATTCATAGAAATGTGAATTTCATAAAATTTTGTGAAATATTTTTCCAACTCTGAAAAAACTATTTAGTTCACAAGCAATTTAGCTTAAATTGTTTCGGAATCCCATGCATGACAAAAATTCACAAATGGGTTCCAGAGCTCTAATGGTATTTAAATTAGTTGAGTAGCCTATTAAAGTAGTGGGTCTGTAGTATTATTTAAATAGTAGTTTTTGTATGAAAGTAATATTTATAAAACAAATTTTGCATAATTCTCAGGATAAGCAAAGAAATGGGCAAATGATGAATAATCGGTTTGTGAAAAGCCTTCCTCTGTCTGCTGTCTTTAATCACGTCCCAATTTTGAACAAAAAACATAAACAAGAAAATCAAAAATCTATGGACGACTCTTTCATAAGAGCGGTAAGCATTTTACAGATAAATGAACTATTATTAACATTAATTAACTATCATTAACATTAATTAACTAATATTAACAACTAGTATCCTATTACTGTGGTTGTACTGGCATGTTAATAATAGGATTCTAAATTAATACCTCCAATTCCAATTCCAAATTCCAATTCCAAATTCCAATTTCAACATTTAATAACTAGAGTTTTTCAAATAGAAACCTGAGAAACTGGAAGTTGAACTCATTGGACACGATTTTACCGGATTAGGCTTTAATATATGCGGAAACATGAAAGACGGAATTTTTATAAAAGATGTTCAAAACAGAGGACCGGCTAATGAATCTGGAAAAGTTAAAGCAGGTATGCATTCGTTTAACTTAATTATGATTCATTAGTTTCTCATTATTGTGTTTTTCATCTTTGAATTTGTTGTTTTGGTTGTCATCAACAGGTGATCGAATCATTAGCGTGAATGTCTCTTATGAAAAAATGGTATACGAAGATGCAGTCGCGATATTGAGTTATGCATCTCCTTATAATGTGCGGATCGAATTAGAAAAGTCGGCTCATTATTCAACAATTGACAGACTCTCTAACAATTTAATCATTAATAAGAATATTTCAATGAATACTAACAAGCAATTACTTCATCCTTTATATCGTAGTCATTCAGTTGATGACTTGACCCGAATCGGGAAAGAGTTATCGCTATCGGAAAAAAGTACAAGTTCTGCCGGAAAAAATGTTGTACAAAAGATAAAATCACAAATTTTTAACCGAACGAATAATGCAGTTAAGCAAGTATTGCAGTCAGACGAAAATCTAAGCAAAAGTTTAAATATTAAAGATGAAAATGAAAAGCCCAAAGTTTTTCAAGTTTCTGCAGTTCAATTAGTCGAAGAACAAGAAGTACAAGAAAAACAAAATATATCTCAACCAGAGATAGAAACAAACGTGACATCAGTTACAGTGTCGGATCAAACAGATAACAACAGGACCCAATATCAAGAAGTTGTACAGAATATAGATTATAAAGTGCCGGATAGTTCAGTGCCAGACAATCAAGTGGTTAAAAAACCAGTCACTCCGGCAAAGAGAAAAGGAAAGGCACCGATGCCTCCGATCGCACCATTGCCTCAAATGATTTCATTGCAATCACAATCAATTCAAGAAAATCAATCCAATGGTGAGACCATTGAGATTACAGCACAAGTTCATAACGTAGAAATTGAAGCGCTTAATAGCGAAGACAAGTCTATGGATGAAATCAAAAAAGATGTCGAACTAAATGGACATCTATCGAGTTCGAGTGAATCGATTATTTCTGAAGAGCATAAGAAATCTGAAGATTCAGTGCCATTACAATCAAATTCACCACAACGTGTTCAAAGCCCTACTGGAGGGAAACCTAAATCTTCTTCAATGAGTGATTTGACGTATAATAATAATACGGATAAATTGCAAAGCGCTTTACTAGAGAGAGCGGTTTCACTTGATATGAACGCACAAAATCTTCCAGAAGAGAATCTGTACCAACACCCGAAAAACTTACTTGTGCCCAATGACGACAATGCAGACTCAATGCCTATAATCAGTTGGTATATTAATAAACAGAGTAATACCGACACCAATTCATCTGAGAGTACATTGAATGAATTCAATCAGGCGTTTATAATTGATAATCAATTGCCGAAAACTTTAGAGAGTTTCAAAACAATAGATTTATCCAATTATTCAAATGAAAACATCAGTCAAAGTCAAAATGAGGCTAAAGTTATTGATGACACAAATTTTATTTCTCATATTGATGTCGAACCGAACACTTCAACTCCATTGAAAATCAATAAAAACAGTGCCATTGATCAGTACATTCATTTAGATTCTAGTTTTTCTTCATCTGAAAGCGAAAGTGGAGATCACACTCTTGTTGAAAAAAGTGAGCCAACTATGCATAGCGTTTACTTTGACTCAAAATCTGAAGATTCAATCAAAGCCAATGACAACGAAGAGAAGGGTAATAAAGAAGTAATAGAGTTAAGTCAGAGTGAATTAGACGATGTTATGATGTCGCACAAGGCCTTCCTCATAAAGCAGGCAAAAACTAATGGCTCTTATCCTAATATAACAGTTCCACTCAAACCAAGTCTAATGGATTCACGTTTGGAATCGTTAGAGTTTGAGTCCTGGCATTTTGAAGATTCACAAAACAAAAGTGATTCAACACTTTACACAACAGCACTTGACATCAGTGATAGTAATGATTCTGAGCTATCTTTGAAGCCTAAAAAGTTGCCAGAAGTGGCAGGAATTACATTAAAAACGGGAGAAAACGGACAATTGACTAATACTGTAATTATATCTACTAATAATGATTTGTCCAACTCTTCATTTAGCAGCACATCATCCTCTCCTCCATCCAACTAATATCAAACACAAACCAAATAATAATTATAATAATAAACACTATTTTTACTATCATTTTATTCTAAGAATTTCATCATTTTTCGAGATGTGATAAAAACAATGATTAATAAATAGAAGTAATCTTAATATTAGAAAAACAAGACTTTATTCAACTTAAACTAATTAACATTTCATATGACTGCCAACAAATTAAAACATGTTATCTCTTAACGCATGTAAACGAGAAAAATGCATCCAAAGTTGTGCTCAACAATATAACTCGTGTTATTAATAAACTTTAATTCTTCAATTTCTCTAAGTTTTTTCATTGAAACATTATCTGAATTTTTTAATATACATTAAATATGATTCAAATTAATGGATTCCGAAGAAATCTCAAAATGCGATTTTTTTGAGATAACATGTTTTAATTTGTTGGCAGTCATATAATGAAGTTTTATTAATTTATTATATAATTTTAAAACCTTTTGGGTTCAAATTCTGGGATTTAACAGAAAACAAAAGAAAATCTGAGTAACTTTTAATACCATATAATTGTTCAAATAATTGATTTAAGCACAGAAGTCAAGTGATTTTTTGTTAACATTTCAATGCTGTACATACTTTTCAAAGTGAAGACCACAATATATTTTCTAATTTATAGCTCAAACGCATACAATTTGAGAATTTTGGTAAAATATTTTTATTCACATGAAGTTTTTAAAATGTATACTAATTTTGTATCCGCTCGTACAGCACACTAATGGGATTATTTGCAAATCAAATCAATATTTTCTTACTCAATCATTTTCATCAATAATTTTCAAATATTTTTTCAAGTGTTAATATAAAGTTTGTAAATATTTGTTTTTCTAAAGAAAACATGTAATATCAGACAATTGATATTTAATATTAGAAAAAAACTTCAATAAAGTTTTTCTAACTAAAAATTCTTTTAGCGCTCAACTTTTGATTGGATTACAAAGACATTAAATGTATTTTGAAAATTTGATGATAAATTACTAAAATTAGAATTTAAAATTATAGTATAATAAGAGAGATAATTAAATTTTGATAATTTGAAAGGCATTGAATAGAGTTGAACTCAAGAGTGATAAACTCTGAACGCATTATTTATAGCTCTCCTACAAATAGGACAACTGTCCGATCTCTTAATGAGAAGTCGTCCGCATTGAATACACACACAAAGATGATGACAGGGATGTAACACGCAATCTAAACAATTAATATAAGATCAAAGTTTTTATAAAACTTCTATATAAGTTTTATTCATTAGTTTAAAAATCAAATTATTGAGAATTAATGTGTTACCTCTCTGATGATCCATACATATTACACACTCTTTGTCTCTGATGATAAGCGACTGCTGATCATTATTAGATTCGGTATCATTTTCAGATTTAGAAGTACTCATTCCTCCAAGATCTGGAACTGTTTGTGGAAATCGATGGTTAACTCCTTTGTTCTCATAAAGTTGGCGAATAAAAGCTATCAAATAATGATAATTATGTCAATTTTCAATAACAACAAAATATCTAAAGAAAATATCGAGACATAAAAGTATGAAAAGTTTCTCTATTGGAAAATTTGAGTTTAGAGGCAGTTAAAGAATGACTCGATCCAAAAGATCAATAGATGAAGAATATGGAACTAATGCTTACCAGCTTTTCTCGCATCTCTTTGTTGATCGTTGAGAACAATGGGTTCATTCCCTGACCGAAAGAAAGCTATTCGTCCCATTTTTTCAAGGAATTGTCGGACTGTTATATGTGTTTAGTTTAGAAGATTTTCATTATTCATAAATAAATATCTAATTTAAACCTTTTTCCAATGTTTGAAGTGAAGTATATGTTCGCGATGGCAAAAGTTCGACTTCAGGTACAAAATAAACAGGATATAAGAACCTGACTCCCAAACATCTCTGAAATTTGATTGCATAATATAGTTATAAGCTATCAAAAATTGTCTTCACATATCGAAAACAACTTCAAATTTACTCTTCCAAGTCTTTAAATGAGAAAACGGCTTATAAGAAATACTTATTTTGTATTTATAACTCATAAATGAATGATTTCACGTCAGATTTTCATTATCTTAATTCTTGTCATACTATTCATCAAATTTATCAATGAATGAGAGATTGAAATTTCATATTAAAACTTTTACAAACTTGTTATTGTTTTTGTTTGAAAGAGTACTCAAAAATTCAAACATAGACTCA
>JAQFZT010001820.1:0-13562 GCA_034696325.1 Camisiidae sp. | reverse complement strand
TCACAACTCATAACCACTACTCAATGCTAAAAATCATTACTACTATTCAATGCTATTACTCATTAAAATTTCAATTTATATGTTTCCCCTCATGTTTGATCTGAGTTTATCACTCGAACTGAAGGGGTCTCTGCATAGCTTTCCTGAGTAGCTGTACTGTACATATTGAACAACTTCTCAATAAAAGATAAATAGGAGAGTTATGTATTGAAAAATGATTGTTAGCAATAAATCAACTTTTAATGAAAACATTAGAATTTGAATCATCTCAGAAAATTAATTGAAATCTTTGTTTAATGAAATTCTAGATAAGACTCGCTTCTAATTATACCTGCACTATATGTTTGCTAACTATTCATATAAATGTGATGAATGTCTAAAATAGTTCTATTGCTCAAACTTTTTGTGTACTTTCATAACATATTTACATATATTATATTATATGAAGTGGAGTTTAATTAATTTTATTCTACTGGTATTCCAGAGTTTGCAAATGTCTAGAAATTGAGAGGAGAACCAATTTTTGTTATCTTTTCATCTTTAAACGAAGTTTATAATCATTTCACTTTACATGAGATGTGACACAACATCAATCAATACTGTTGTTGAAAATATCTTAAGGGAATTCAGATAATTTCTAGTGTCGTGCGTTCAACACATAACGTGACATTAAATACTAATCAATTTTTAAAAGTTAGTAGAATATGAACAGTTCAGTTCACCCATCTTTCAAGTCTATTTCAATCAAATTCAACGCATAATTTCAAACAATTTCATTGCATTAATTCATCGCTTATATCAAGTTTAGTTCTCAATTTGACAGCAAAGGTGTCAAAATATCAGATTCCATATCAATTAATAGCAATTGTTTATCATATTTATTGGTTTTACATGAAATTCTTATCTAATTTATCAAAAAATTTTCAAGAGTAATAATAATGGATAAAGAAATTTTAAAATACGCTACACTTTCAGAAACTAAGGTTCTTATTATTGCTTTTTAACAATAAAAAATTGCATTCTTATAATCTCTGCTTTTTATATTCATATATAAATTCATTTCCAAATGTTGAGAAAAAATAAACTGTTTGTATAAAGAGAAATAAGTTAATAAATCAAAGATTAAGAAATGATGAACAATTGAATTAAATAAAAAATGTTTCTTATATTTTTCGCATGAGTTATTACTGTTTAAATTAACTAAAAACATATTATCTTTATCAGGAAATTTGACTTTGAATTTAATAAAATTTTGTGAATTATGAAAGAATTACGATTCGATTGAAAGAGATTTAAGTATTTTTGATGAATAGCGATATGAAATAACCTTAGCTTTCGATAAGGGAAGGCAGGATTCCGAAGTGAAGCACAAAACAAGCCATTTATCTCATAACTATTTCAAGTTCAATATCGTTGCCGTCACATACAGTTATTCACCTGAAAAACTCGAGTTGTTTTTTGATTGTTGTTCTCAAATATTATATATAAATGTATTTTTAATCTGATTTAAAATCTAGTAAAGATTAACGAAAATGTACTCATATTTATGTGATGCTAAAACAGTTATATCATTAGCTGTTAATTTGATGATTAGCTCTTTAATCATAATAAGAGTTGCGGAAGCGTCTCATAACGATATTATGCTTAGTACAAAAAGTGCAACAAACTTTAGTTCGAACCATCATTTACATGACAACATCTACTTTGTATCAAAAAGCAATTCAAACGCTATAAAGCCCTCAGGCATTACATCGGGTCATGTAGTGGTTGCTTCTGAAACAGGTATTATGTATTATATGATTATGTATTAAACAATTATGTATTATACGAATTAATCAATTAATTGACTTTTTCGTTTCCATTTATTTCAATCATTTCTTATCTAACAATTATGTTTTGTATAAAAACTTTTTAAACTAGAATTGTTTCGCTATTAAGTTTAAATTTGGCTTTATTTTGATTAAGCTTTTAATACAAATAATTTCTTTAATTTCTCTGATTTTGGATTTCTGTAACTTATTTATTGAATACACCGAAACGTCACACTGAGTTTGGGTTTATATCTCACGCACTTCCTATTAGGCTCATTACTTAATAGTGTAATTCTAATACACATAAAAAGCATTAAATTAAGAAAGAGCAAGATTATTAATGTCATAAAATTATAAATCAAATCAAAATCAAATATACAAACCCTTCAAGTGAATGGTATAAAATCATATCTTAATTATTGAGCTAATTGTGAAGTTGAATTTTAATTAAAGCTAAACCAGCTGTACATTTAAGCTAACCTTTAATAAGCCCTACAATCAAGATTTAATACGATTTAGTCCCAAAAGATATATAAAAAAGACATATATGTCATTAAATTATGATTTTTAATGAGCTCAACTTCACTCCTCATCACTTTCTGATTAGTCTTTTTATTAATGGTTTGCTTCCCACTAACAATCTTTAAAAACTAATACTTTTCTAACTCAGGCCTTAATATACAATGAGTTCAAATTAAGGTCTTAATGTCAAAACTGATGTTTTAAAACGTTTAGACATTCTTTATTTCAGTTAATTTGAAAGAATGCCTAAAAATTTTTTTGAATATTTGCGAAATTCATAATCTTCTTCATTATAGTACAGGAAATTTCATATCAGTATTGCTTCTTATCGATTAGCATTTTATTATGAAATATGAATCTTTTATCAACTGATTGATCACAAATTACAGGGAAAATAGTTTAAAAATATGTTCAGACCTACGGAAATCGGGCTCAGAAACACTTTTACCACTATTTCTATTTATAAACAATAACTAAAATGAAGATCTACTAATCGATCAAAAGGAACACTGATATGAAGTCTATTGTACATTAAGGTTACGCCAGTTTAAAATGGTAACAAAGCGTAGCTTTCTTTATGAGAAAGCAAAAATTTCACTCTAATTTAGAGGCAGATTAAAAGAGAATTTATTATATTCTTATGAACAAAAACTAAAAGCTTTAGTGACTGTTCAGTTGACTGCAATAGATGCGAGTGGAATACACATGGATTATAGAGTTTTGTTGAGTAAAAAATAATTACTTTGATGAAAAATATCCATTTAAGAACAGTTATATTACAAATTTGCAGATACATTACTATAACATTCATTTCAAGCCTAATCATTGATTATTCGTATTTCGCATCAATTCATACCTAAACTCTCTGTAACTGAAACTTTGTTCCAGAAAATGGTTTTGTGAGGCCTTAAATGTTGCGTGAGTTGAACGAATAAGATGTAAACTGACTTATTTCGAATAAAATGATTAGAAAAGCTGAAACTGTGGAAAATATTCAATAAAACTTATCTTCTATTCCATAGGAAAGCAGCACAAAGTAGGTGGAGGTGCGAACTTACTTATGCGGTGCTTTGGTCATTATGGATGCTTTTCAATAGCTGAGCCATTTCTTTCACTTTATCGCCCAATTAACTTATTTCCGGTATCGCCTGATATACTCAATGTGGCCTTTCTATTGAAGACACGTAAAAATCCCGAACAGTTTGAAAAACTCATTCGTAAAGATGACGGCATTATTGACTTGTCTCACTTCAATCCGAAGAATGAACTGAAAGTTATAATACACGGCTATTTAGAGCATGGTTTTCAATCTTGGATTAAAGTAAGACTTTGTCAGCACTTAAATCTATTGAACAATTAATTCTCAAACCCAAAAGAGACCCCAAACAATTTAGATGATTAGCATAATGGGCAAAACAAAATCAAATCACATTGAATTCGTTGAATTGATTGAATCCAAGAAACAGAAACATTAGGGAATCGTTTATTTGAAATTTAAATAAAAAAGCATTAGTAATACACATGAGTAAATATCATAATGCATTTTATTGGTCAAATATATGGTTATTGAATCACGTATATTTAAATAGCATTAAATCTTAAACCAGTCCGTTCTCCAATTGGTGCCATTAGTTTTTATGTGTCCTAAAAACTCCTTTCATGAAAGAAACATTCAGTTTTGAAACAAGTTTATTGGCCAACAATAAATATATTTCAAGTTTTAACTTATTGGACATAATTATAGATTTCATTTTCGAAACTAGACATCTGTGTTCACCTAACCTAACCTAACCTAACATTACTTGAATCAATATGAAAAATTCGCTTCTTTTAATAGATTCTTAAATTTTTTTCAGAATATGTGTATTGAACTATTAAGTAAAAATGATTTCAACATTATTAGCGTCGATTGGATGATAGGAGCGACTCCACCATATACTCAAGCAGTAGCCAATGCAAGACTTGTCGGTGCAATTATTGCTGATTTCTTCAAATCAATTCAGGTATGAAAAGGTCGTTATGAAAGGCTAACATTAGGTTAGGCTTAACTCAATTAGTGACTAGTGTTCCAACTGAGCTCATAATAATGGTCTCAAATTCAATAGTCACTTCTTATAAATACTTAATTTTATCAGTTTTTAGGATTCAGTTCAAACCCTAAACTAATCTTCAACGAGTTCGAAAGTTTTGAGCTTATAATGCGATTCCATAGTTGTTCCTTAGATTACTTAATCAGACAATTTACCGAATTTCGGCTTTCTATAAGAGTAAAACTTTTTCTTATGCTTTACTTTTAACTCATCAAAAGTTTTAGCTCATGTTTTTGCAATGTTGCAAATTTGTTATCTATTATATAATTTGAAAACCATTATTTCGGGAAAGTTTGAATTAAATATTTGATTTGAAAAATAATTGGCATGAATTTTAATTAGAAAGTATACTCCGGCTATTCTGCCTCTAACATCCACATAATTGGTCACAGTCTTGGAGCTCATATTGCAGGCTATGTTGGAGAGAGAATTCCAGGACTTGGAAGGATTACAGGTATGAAAGCAACTCATTTACTGCTATTTTATTCCCTCACAAAATTCCGTTCTTTTCATTCAAGAATAATTATTCTGAGAAATTCATTTTAGCGAAAATAATGTTTGCAATCCAGGAATTAATTCTCACTTTTCAAAAACTAAACACAGTATTAATTAATTAGTGTCTAAACAAATTTGCAGATTAAACAAACTTTAAATAAAAGATTGATTAAGTTTTTTGAATGATTTCTGCTTTTTCTAAATGAAAATAAACAAAAATTGTGAATTGAATCTTCGATCGAAATTGAAAATAATTCTCGAAATGGAAAAATCGATGTCAAGATTGATTGACGCACAAAATGAATATTAAGAATAAAATGAGTGAAAGTTTGCAATACAAAGTAGTTTGAATTCCAAGTTTATGATCGCAAGTTTTGAGGAATTCATATTTCAGATGGGATTCAGAGCAAAGGTTGTATAAATTCTGAGAAAATTTTATTACATTATTCTAGATTAAGATCTTAGAATAAAATAGCAGATGGAATAGATTATGTTTGAAATTCCGGTGATGACAGCATTCAAGCTATAGGTTCAAGATTTCAAAACCTTATTTTTATACATTAGAAAACTATAGTTTCGAAATAGAATATAATTTCTTAAAACCACATCAAATCCTTTGTCAAAGGATTTGATTGACATCTTCAATACTAAAGAACTAACTTATCACTGATTAGAAGTGTTCCGCTGACTCAGCTCAAGGCTCGGTTTTTCTTCAGGCTTAGCCTCAAACTTAATGTGCAGGAAAACTAAAATAAATACAATTTACATTATGACAAAAAAGATACAAATAAGTGTAACGTTACTTAATTAATAAAATAAATACCATTTTATTATAAGTTTAATGAAAAATGGAGACTAAGCTTGATGTTAATATTTGCTCACAAGCTGCTCATGTAATAACGTGACAGACTTTTAATAAATTATATTCAAGCTTTAATGTGTGCTAAATCTATGTCAACATATTTTAAACACTAATTATTGTATAAAGCCATTCAATGTAATCAAATGCAAATTTCTTATTTTCAAATTATATTGCAATAGTTACAAAAATATTATTCATTTTCCAAAAATAACGCCTTTTCGAAAATTCATAGAATTTCTTTTATTCTACTAAAATTTCATTCCGAAGAATCCTCAGTAACCATAAAAAGTTATTGAATATTTCCAAACTCTTCGATAAAAATGCTTATATTTGAATGAAATGATTCTCAAAATCCAATGTAAAGTGAGGCTGAAGCACAAGGGTTTGAGGCTGAGCTGAGAGGCTGAGTTTCTCGAGACTAGTCTTGCGGAACACTACTGAATAGTGGATTATGCTTTTGCATAAATGTAATCTGTAATATGCAAAGACTTTCAATTGCCTTATCTTAGAATAAAGTACTTACTTCACGATTTCGAAATAAGACTCTCAAAGAATTTAGAGTCTCAAAAAATATCAAATAAAATAGTTCAATCTTCAAAAGTTTTGAGCTCTTTTTTATTTTTGCTTTATTTTATTGATTTTATATGACAGAAGTATATATTTTTTAACAATTATTGATTCGTTATGTTTGGTTCTTGTTTTTTTTTGTTCAATTTCTTCAAATGATTTCTACGAGACCGATCACTTGCGGCCAATTGAACGACTTCACAATAAATTACTGAATAGTATTTTAGCAGAAAAAATAGGTAAACAATATATGCTGGAGGGGTTATGTGCAGAATATAGGTCTTCAATAAACAACTAATAAAGATATCACATTCAAAATTGAACGCTACAACTCTTGCTTCAAATTGTTAGCTATAAATCCTTCTTCATATCATAGCCTTTTGCTCTTTGAGAAATGGTTTCAAATAACAAATGTCTTGTGGCACAAGTTAGAAAAAGTTAAAATCATGTTTAAACATTGTACCGGTCATTATCTGTAATCAATAGATTTTTTTCAAGTGTTACAGAGTTAAAAATAGTTCGCACTTCGAAACATTGGCTGACACAACAAAACTAATTATAGCATAAAATCCTTTTCTCATTAATTGAAAGAAGCCTTCATAATGTATAGTAAGCCTAAAAAGCCTTTGAGTACCATTAAAATTGTACTATATTTGTATGAATGGCAGTATAACTGGCTTTGAATATGATTATATATGAGTTAATGCTCTATTGGACAGGTCTCGATCCCGCAGAACCATATTTCCAAAACACTGATCCCAGAGTTCGTTTGGATAGTAGTGATGCATCATTTGTTGATGTGATACACACCGACGCCTCGAGTATAATAACTGGTGGCTTTGGTATGAGTCAAGGATGCGGACACATTGATTTCTATCCTAACGGAGGAGCGAAACAACCCGGTTGTAACGAAGGAGCCTTCAAAAGTGTCATCGATTCAATTGGCAAAGAGAGAAATGTCATTCATGGTATTCAATAAATCTTTCACTTTCACTTAAATCACTCTAAAAATAGAAAAAAGTTTCAGAAAACTTTTCAGTTAGAAATCCAACTCTAATTATTTCTGTTGAATCTTCTAAAATACTTGGAATTTGTGTTTTACAGGCATTCGACGTTTCATAGGATGCAATCATATTCGAGCCTTTTTGCTCTTCACAGAGTCAATAAATACCGAATGTAAGGAAAAGCATAACTCAAACATTTTTCAGTACATATAAAAGAGATAATCAAAATGGTTTTGCTTACGTTTGAGAAATCCAAATAACTTATTGAAAATTTCATTTCAGTAGATTAAACATAACTCACATACTTTTCTAATACACAACATAATTATTTTTCAATTCTTCTCACTTGAATGTCATACCAAAAGGTCCATTCATGGCTTTTCCATGCGATAGTTATGAAGAATTTTCATCGGGTCGTTGCAGTCAAAGTAAAAATGGATGTCTATTGAACACTAAACTATTAGATAATAACAATAGTAATATAACTGATGGCAACAACTATTTGCAATGTTTACGAATGGGATTTGATGCTGATCTGAGTTGGAGACAAGTTCATAAATTTATAAATAGAGACTCTAATATGATAGGTATGAGGCCTATGAAAACTGTTCCCTCGAGTTCAACAGCTATGTATTTCATGCAAACAAGTCATCACAATCCTTACTGTCAATACCATTATCACATTCAAATTTTTTGTAAATCGCGAAATGATCTATCAGTTAATCATCTCGAAAAGGGTCGTCTATTCATCCAAATTTTTGGCACAAAAAGTAGGACTCAATATCTTGAAGCGAGTAAAGAGTAAGTCCAATATATAAGCGAATCTTTAGTTCAACGAGTTGTGCAAACATTAATCAATTGCTTTTTTCGTACATAACAGAGCATTGCATTTGGGTTCGAGTGAAAGCATTGAGTTTCTTATTAGTTCACATGATTTGGGAACAATTCTTAGAGTAGAACTCCATTGGAAGTCAACTTCTTCTTTGATGATCAATCCGTTGAGATGGAGATTATTAGAATCTCCTAAACTCTATTTGCATCGAATTTCTATAACTAATCTCGAAACTGGTTATAGGTATGGACTCATACTTATTATCAAATATTTAATAAGATAACTATTTTAAGACATATATCAATAAATCCATAAAAACGCTCATTTTCTTATATTTTCCTCCAACAGAGCGACCATTTGTGGCGAACAAATTTCACTTAAGGCACAAAAAACTAAAATATTATTCGCTAAAGAATGTTAAGGATATCATATAATATAAATTCATTCGTTAATATATTCATAATCAAAGCCTATAAATAGCAAAAAAATGATAAGTGAAAAGAGTTTTTATGAAATAAGGAAACCCTTAAAGAATGCAATACAATGAAGAATTTCCCAATTTATTCAATCATTTCTGTCAAGGATGTAATTTCAATGAAAATAAATCTTTTATCTCACCATTAAGTTATAGGATATCAGAAATATTTGCCTTTATTTTGGCGATTCATCAATATATCAATTACTTGTTCTCATTGAAAGTTTAGAAAACTTCTAATTGAATGGTAAGTTTAGAGGAAAAAACTTTGAATAATCCATTTATTATTATTATGCCTATAGAAACAATATTATCTTTATATACTGTTTATAACAGTAAATATTGTATCTTAAATATATCCTTATTTATGATAAGTTAATGTAAAGTCTTAAACAATACTCATATTTATGAAATTCAAGTATTGAATCTTTATTTATTGAATATATATTTATATATATATTTGTATCACAATCACTACATTTAAATTCGAACAAAGTTTAACGTATTTAACGTATAATTTCTAATAAAATGTAACATTTTTTTCAAAAACAAGTATTTTCATTATTATCATTCTAATTAAAGATAAAATGTGTTTATGAAAGTTATTTAGAAATGCGATTATAAATCATGAAATAGTAGAAAAGTAATAGAAAGCGATTGAACTTTAAATTTTAATCCCATTCGTCGTCATTAGCGGTGGTGTTGTTTCCCTATAATTGAATACAAAAGAATTAATTATGAATTTGAAAGCAAAGATTGAAAAAATAGATGAATAGAGGTATTACTCCTCTGATGTCAGTTCCACCAAAAGTGGTTCCATTAGAGCCTGAGTTGAACCCTGTATTTCCTGATGCAGTGTTTGATAGGAATTCAGGAACTGATTGATCAGCATCTGATAGTATTTTGATTAGAGATTTGGCTAATGAAAGGTCGCTATCATTGGACGGATCGAAAAAACTGGTGGCTTTTCCAACATTTCCCACACGACCTGTACGTCCGATTCGGTGCACGTATTCATCAATTTCTTTCGGCAAATCATAATTTATAACATGCTTCACGTCTTTTATATCGAGCCCGCGCGCGGCTACAGAAGTGGCCACAAGTATAGGCATTCTTCCAGATCGAAAATCACCTAAAGCAGTCTCGCGTTGACTTTGAAAGCGGTCGCCATGTATTGAAGTGGACTTCATCTTGTTTTGAGACAAATATGAGGCCAAAAAGTCTGCGGTTTTCTTTTGCTCAACGAAAATCAGGGTTCTGTCGGTATCGTCACTACTCTTTAGAATATCCATTAATTTACTTCTTTTTTGTTTGCCGTCAACTTCAGTGAAAGTCTGTTCGACATCGGAATTGGCGGAACCGACAATTCCAACAGTTAAGAAGAGATAGTCCTCTTTCAAGAACTCTGCGGCCGCGTTCTGTACTTCTTCGGGAAAAGTGGCCGAAAACATGAGTGTCTGTCGTTCAGTCTTGTCTGGCATTGAGTCGTGACTAACCATTCTTCTGACTTCAGGAAGGAATCCCTGGTCTATCATTCTGTCCGCTTCGTCGAGAATCAAATACTTTAGTTTTGAGAACGAAATGCGGTCCTTATTTAAGAAATCGAGAAGACGTCCGGGCGTTGCGACCAAGAAGTGAGCGCCACGTGATATGTTTGCCAATTGATAGCCAGAAGATGTTCCGCCATAAATCAGTGCCGGCTTTACAATACTTCCTTTCGCGAACTTAACCGCTTCCGTATGTATTTGAATTGCGAGCTCTCGAGTCGGAGATATCACTACACATAACGGCTCTTGAGTTTGTTGGCCATAAAGTGACGGCAAGTCTGACATCGACAACAAATCTTGAAGAACTGGTAAGACAAACGCCGCTGTCTTTCCAGAGCCGGTCTGAGCGCAAGCCATGAGATCTCTCTTTTGAGTAATGATAGGAATGGCGTACTTTTGAATGGGTGTCGGTTTTGTGTATTTGCAACGATTGATCGCATCATTGATTAGTGGACTTGCGATCACTTCAGTGAAGGCAGTGATGGGCTTCGGGTGCTCTCCCTTTCCCGACACGTTTACTTTTATTTTTTCATATCTATCAAAGTTAATACCTGTTGGAACTGTTTCGTACAGATTGGCATCATTTTCATCAACAAGTATTGGCTTATAAGGTGGCGGCAGAGGCTTTCCGTCTTCACCCAACACTTCTTCAGTGCAATCATTTGCTTTGTGGCCAGACTTTTTGCAACGCCGACACTCATTACCACCTCCTTCTCCTTTCTTCGGACAATCCCTGATCATATGCCCCTCTTCTTTACAATAACGACAACCACTTTGACCACCTTTTCAAACGATTATCAATTTTATAAATCAAACACAAGTCAACATTACGTCATACCTGAGGGCTTGTCATTAGCATTGCTTACACCTGTACTCCAATCGAAGTCTCCGTTATTATCATTAGAAGTGGTGTTAGTATTATCACCAAAATCCCAGACGTCAGAGCTTGAGTTCGTATTGTTATTTCGACTATTGTTGTTCCTAAACGTTCGCTCTTTTTTGGGTTGTGTACAGTCATTACTCATGTGCCCGCTTTCACCACAATTAAAGCAAGACTTTGTTCTTTCTTTTCGAGGTTCTGTACACTCGTTACTCATGTGTCCGTTTCCGCCACAATTAAAGCAATTCTTTGTTCTTTCCTTTCGAGGTTCTGTACACTCTCGACTCATGTGCGATTCAGAGCCACAATTGTAACAACTTCTTCCACCACTTCTTTCCTTTTTAGGTTGAGTGCAGTCGCGACTCGTGTGGCCCTCATTTTGACAGTTATAGCACTTGAGTGGAGCCCTTTCTTTCTTAGGTTCGGTACACTCACGGCTCATGTGTCCGCTACCGCCACAGTTATAGCACGAACTGCCACCTCCTGCACGACCACCACCTCCACTATTATTACTGTAATTGTTAGTCTTATTGGTGTCTTCACCCCAACCACAATCATCAGCCCATTCATCACCACCTATTTTAGTGTTAGTAGTATTTTCATCACCCCAGTCATCATTGCTATCATTGACAACTACTTGTCCACTTCCGCGACCTACAGGTTCAGACCAAGACTAACAGTAAATACAAATCAATCATTAATTCATCCATTAATAGACTAAAGTCAATGTAAATCAAGTAAATATAAGTTGAAGTCAATTGATATAAATGTCATTTAAAGTGTTTTAACCATTGAATTAGTGGTCTCTTCATCTCCCCAGTCGTCAGACATTCTCAACAATCTATTTGTTAATTAAGCAAAAATTGAGTCTATTTTGTGATTCATTACATTTAGCACTTATATTAACATTACTTCTAACTGTTTTCCTAAACAGTATTCAATTGAAAATAGTTATAATTAAAAGCCAAAACACTGTCACTTTAATTCAAATCAATTCTTAATACAATTGTAAAGAGGGAGTCAAGACAATGAAATATTAAAAACTAATGCAATAGATATTTAGCGCGAAATCTGTTTTATCACTAAAAAAGTGTTAGAGAATCATAGAGAGTGTGCGCAGTCTTCATATCAGATCATTATTGCGAAATGCGTTCACTCATTAGTCAATCAGATGTGACTCAATAGCGCTTTACCAAACTTTAGTACTAACTGTAAGGCTGTCCCCAAAGAACAGCATAAGTGCTATTGAATTTGAATAGAACTTATGCTGTTCTATGGAGACAGCCTTCAACTGTACAAACAGTGACTTTAATAAACTGCAAAAGTATACTTTTCACTACAAATCATTAGAAGTAATGTATTTGATATCTAATAATAATTATTGTATTACAAGCAGAGGTTGAATGTCTTTTAGAAAAGTTAATGTTTCAGTTGATTTATAATATTTTCAAAGTTTTCATAAATACTATTTCTCTTTCTCATCAATAAATAGGTAAAACTTAGTGTTGATTCGCTTTTCATAATTGAATTTTTTGATGAAAATTTATTCATTTAATAAAAATTATATCTAATAATTATATCATAAAAATAAAGCTTTACATAAATACTTAAAACATATGTTAAATAAGAACCAAATATGATGTTTGAACAAAGTTTCACTATTAAAATGTGTTGCATTAGTATTTTTATTAAATATTTGTGTCATTTTTTGTCTACTTTTCTTTCACTTTTCAAAAGCAAAACCAGAGTTTAATTCTTCCGAATTATGAGTGATTTAATGTATAACCTAAACAACAATCAATTTTACTCTCCAAAAGTCAAACAATAATTGATAAAACTTTTGTGTAGACTTTGTGTCAACCAATCACTCTCTGACCCAAACCTGAGTCACAATAATAGCCAATATGTGAGCCATTTATTAATTAGCAAACAGTAAAACTACAAAATAAACTCTAATTTTGTATATTTTCTCTCAATTGAACCATAAATGTTGTTTCGCATGCAATTACAGTAGTGCTAAATATGAGGTTCAGTAGAGTTGAGAAATTGATTTCTTTGTAAAATCTCGTTTATACCTATTTGGAAGAAAATATTCACTTCGAGTCTAACTTTTGAAGTTTTAATATAGTAATAAAAATTAATTTGTTTAGAAACCACTCAAGGCTACTGATAATTAGTGAACTTAAATTCTCAGACATCTCCTTTAACATAGAGTTGAATAACCAATATTTGAAGGCTGTCTCCAAAGAACAGCATAAGTGCTATAGAAATTGAATAGGACTTACGCTGTTCTTTGGGGACAGCCTTCATGAATAAGAACTTATTCCTAATTATACAGAACGATAGGGTGAAAATGAAGTTTTAGAAACTGATCATTTTGTTGTTTACTAAAACTTTTGAAAAGTAAAAAATTTGAACATTGACTTGAATGATAAGAATTGAAACATTATAATTAATTTTATTGAATTTGCTGTACA
>JAQFZT010001819.1:0-13564 GCA_034696325.1 Camisiidae sp. | reverse complement strand
AAGTTTATATGAAGTTTGTAATGCTTTTGGAAAATAAATAATTTTTGGAGACTCTATGTTTCGAGAATAGGAAGAAAATATTTATATAATGGTAATTACTTCTTAAGATAAATACTAGAACTGCGATATGACTGGTTTAATGATTTTCTTTTGTTATCCAACAATTCAATTATTGAGGTGTTTAATATTGAAAGTTTCACAACATCTGATAAATGATGCGCTGATGAATAAAAGCAACGTAAATAAATTATACTCTGCTTCAGGTTTTTACCAGAATTATGGGATCAATTTCATTATCTCATTCGATCATTTGAGTTCTACTTACATACTATACATACTCTACTGTAGATGTATTGAGAGCAATGCCTTCATTTTTCTTCAACTTATGGGCAAATATCAGTCAAATGAAGAATAATTTAATCACTAACAAAGATCGAATTTCGGAATTGTCATCAAAATACCTTTCATAATGCATTCAAATTCAGTCATATTGCAAATGAGATTCACATTTGAATCGGTACTCAATTTGCTAACCTCTAATAAAATGAGTTCTAATAATAATTTAAGCTAAAGTAATAAACTATTTTCGCATCAGTTTTTCTACATAAACTTCACTTATATTTGGAAGTATAGCGAAATTTTCTGAGCTTTAGTGGGCATAAAGTTTATTCGAAAAACCCCATTATTATTGATATCTTTTAAACTTTTTATTTGTCAAACAAATCCTATTATATAAAGTATCGATGAATTTCTGTAGAGTTTTATATTTTTGTTACAATTCCAACAAAATCTGTTGTGATAGTGAAATATTTTTCGAAGTATTGTAAGGAAATATTTACAAAAAATGTTTAAAAACCAATAATTGAGTATTAGGATAAAAATGAAGTTAAAATAACATACATTTCAGTTATTTTTGTTATTTGAAAAGAAAACAAGTAAAAGGAGGTTAAACTATAAATACTATGATTTTAAGGTATAATAAAATTGTAGAATTAAAGCTACATAACAGAAAACTAAAAATTTTGAGCTTTGTATAAATCTAGTATTGAAAATATAATTGCAAAAGTTAGGCCTCGAATTTGACTCTCTATTTTCTAAACATAATTCTATAAACTAATGAACGCTTAAAAAAATTTATTTTATTTGGATTTACATCTGGAATAGATTTTGTATTTTATATTTTTCCGGCCCTTTCAGTCAAATGAGTTGGCGATCACTGTACTAAACAATAGTACAACTGAAGCATAAGTACTATACTTTTGACTTGATTCCACATGAGTATTGACTGAGTCTTTTCGCTCAAAATAGACCACTGAGAAAACGTTGGTCCTCATAAATAATTCATAACTCAAATTCAAGAATATTATGAATAGAATCATGAAATTGTTCATTTACAGAAAAAATCTCTCATAAACAGTATTTGAATCAAAATTTTTAAGTGCCTTTTAGGAAACTTTCTTTGAATAAAATTTCTAGTCATGTCAACTGAAAAATCTTGAATAGCAAAAGAATCTGTAGATAACCTATTTTCAAGTGGTCTTTTTTGTCCCAATTCGTTTCTGACTTTATAGTTCATTGAATAAATGCTTTGAAAAACAATTGAGAAAATCCTTTATAGATTCAAAGATAAAAAAGGCATAAAATAGTGAAACATGAAAATCATAAATTTATCAGTTCAACAAAAGTTATGCTTTCTTTACAATGGAATCGAACTTTCAGCTCAACTGAAATGATTGGTCTGAGCAAATCTATTGAAAAGTAACACTTTTGCACAACATTTTCTTTATTGACATATTCTTTGAAGAAATAACGATATTCTCAAAGAGTTTATACGAAGTGTCATAAATGTGTCAAACAAGAAATTTTATATTTTCTAAAGACATGCATAAATACAATAAGTGTTTACACCAGTGCTATATTGGAAATACCTGTAGTCAACAAAGTTTGAAGTGATTTTTGTTTTTTGGATTTATTATGTGATTTTTTTATTAACCTAATCCTAGAAACAGTTGACATCAAAATAAATTTTTATATAGAAATTTGATGAATGTTTTAACTTCTATAATAGATTGATTCATTCCTAACTCGTTAGTAATCAGGTCTACTATGGTTTTAATGTGATATCAAAACAAAATAAAAGGAAGGAAAAATCCAATAAATAACAGAATGAACTCAGTGTATAGATCTAAAATTAAACATGAGTTAATGAGAAAATTCAATGTACTACTATTGAAACTCCTAACGATGATTTTGGAAAGCAAAGCCTCTTACCTGCAAAGCAAGTCCTATTTAAACTTATACAAAAACATGTTATGCACGGAAGTACATATGTTAAGATCATCGCTAGCAGTTTCATTAGTAGTACTGTAGCTCACAGAAAATTCTTAACTATAATACTAGCATATCATGTCAGGGAAAAGTTTCATTAGTTATTACGTAAAAAATTCAAATAATTTTCAACTTTCTAAACCAGATATTGTTAAAATCACAATCAAATGTTTTTGAATATTTTCTTTGTAAGTTATTTCAAGTTTTAAAAGAATTCAGTTTTCAATTATTGACAGGTTTGGAGAGAAAAATGCTTGATCTAAAATGAAAATCTTTTTTTGATTATTGCAAAATAAGAAAACATTTGATTTAAAAAAAAAGTTTGTCTGACTCTCAAACTTGAATAATAGAAAATTTTAAGAATAAAGTTTGAATTACTTATCATAGACCTCAAGGCAAATGTCCTAAAAACATTTCCTTCAAGAATATTGTTTGAATTTGTTTTGTATGAAAAAATCTTGATCTGACTTTACATTATTTGTGGTTTGGTGTGACTCTTGTTTTTCTGTCAAAACATCTTTGCAATTGTTATCTTAAGTCACAAATAATTCATCAAAAGGATAAAAAAGTGTTTTTGAACAATAAAGAAAAGAGCCAAAAGTGAAATCATATTTCATATCTATATTTGGTATTCGTTTAATGACAATTCGCGTTGGAATAAAAATTTGGCGGCACTTTCACGAAACTGATTTATACACTTAATCTTAGAGAACGTAAAGTTATACCGAAAGAAAAGTTCTTATGACTTCTATATGACTTTCGTATTTGACAGATAAATTGGATTACCGCAGCATAACTTATTCAATATATATTGAGCCGCAAATAAAACTCAAAGTATCACATTTTTCTTTAAAGAATTTAATCACAATTTTGATGGTCCTCAAGGCATATATGATCAAGTCTCCCATTAATATAAACTTCATTTCAAATCTTAGTGAAATTTATTAAATCTTTCACTTAACAAATAATAACAGAAAAGTATAAACTCTAATTCTATGCTTAAAAATCACACTAAACGGCAAAACTCTTTTGAGTGTCAAAATTTGATATAAAATTATTTAATAATTTAAAGTTTCATGAGTTTTGTGTGGAAGGCAAAGGCGCCGTCAAGTCCAACACTGACCGCAGACAACCCTCTGTTAGGGTTTAATGTAACTTTTGATAAGAGAATTTCTTACTCTCAATTTTATCATTTTTGAGTCTTTCATCTGAGTTAATAATTATTCATGACATTCGAGTCAATGTGAAAGCTATGTTGGGATTGGGATTGGAATTGGGATCGATCTATTCATTCAAATATTTTATTAAATAGGTTATCAAATTTTTACTCAATATTTTTATGAATAAGATTCTTATTCATTTGAATCAAAATTTAACTTAATTTTTGTAAATTGAGTTAATAAAAACTTTATTAATATTTCTAAAAAATAAAAATTCAGTAGTGATTAGGCCTTTCGCTAAAAACTTTAAGTCAATGATAACTCCTGAAAGTTTGAATGTAAGAAATGATTACTATTCATAATTAACTCTATCACTTATTTAGCTCAATATTTCACTTTAGTTTTGATACATTTAAATGATTGTATAAGATATTTATTAAACCCTAACAGAGGGTTGTCTGCGGTCAGTGTTGGACTTGACGGCGCCTTTGCTTTCCACACAAAACTCATGAAACTTTAAATTATTTGATACTCAAAAGAGTTTTGCCGCTAAGTGTGATTTTTAAGCATAAGTTTAGAATTGTGAATGTAATGTAGAGAACCCAGAATATAGGGCGAGACTATGATTCTTGCAATTTATATACCATTGAAAAAAATCATTTTTCATAATTAAATAGCACTCATTTATGGTTACTATGTTATTAAGAACATTCTGAAAATCAATTTAATATGAATGTGTCAACATATAATAAAATATAAAATTGTTGCCAATCATGTCATTCAATATGTGCGATATTCCCCAATGAGATACCTATTTATAGTACAACTAATTGTTTCATTTTACTAATAGTGGTCAAGTTATTGCAATAATAATGTGCTTTAATCATAGAAAGTCTTGTAATGTATTCACAACAACTCAAGCGCGAGCAATGGATCAGGAATATTGTTTAAAAGTTGATGAGTGACTTTATCTTAATTTTTCTCTTTCAATGAGCATTAAAATCATAGAAAGCATTATTTCATTCATTTAATTAAATTTTCAAAATTGCATAAATTCTTTGTTTTTTAATTCTCAGATTCTTTGCATTGCATTTGCAACGAATTGCAAACCATTAGATTTAAATATATTTTGTACTGCATATAATCGCACGAATTAGACAATGAAAAAATCGGAAATAAAAACTGCAATTATAGTCTTAAATTGAATTTTTTGAAAAATTAATATTAGGATCAGAGGTGAATATGAGTACTACTATTTTAAGTTTTTTACAACTCAATGACATGAAAATGAAAATAAAATTTAGTACAATTCCTCAGTAAGAAGAGTACTACTATTGAAACTGCTAGCGATCAAATGCTTTCGTGCATAACATGTTTTTCTATGTGTTTTGTACGGAACTTGTTTTGCAGAAAAGACCGATAATCATCGCTAGCAGTTTCAATAGTAGTAACTTAGTATGATTGCTATTTTTACTCATGTTATTTAAATGTTTATTGTAGTCAATCATATTTGATTCAAGAAAAGGTTTGTTTCCTAAAATAAAGATATAGTTTATGCTCAACTAATTCAACTGAGTATTCCTTTTTAGAAACTTTATTTTATCCTGAAAACTATTCTGAGGCATAAAAACTGTAATCTAACAACATTTTACATTCAAATCCGATTAATATTTTCTTTAATAAATGTTTTTATATAACTTTAAGTGATTACAAGTTATGCATTAAAAGCTTGTTCTTAAAAAAATTTGTATCAACAACTGAAGAATTTTAGAATTCTTAACTAAATTTTGCAAATTTGAGTTTGAAAATATTTTTAATGTATTCGATACCGACACAATATTTTTGCAGAAAGTGTACAAAGTTAAAGGTTTCGCATGAATAGATGAAACCATGAAATAGAGAATAATAGCAATCTATTATAATAATGGGTATCTATAACTGAAAACTGAACCTGAATTCCAATGCATCCATTACTTAGCAGTCAAAACTTGGTTGACAACAAGTTATTCTCTTTGGGGATACATTTTAGTAATTACTTCTTGAATGACAACTCCCAAAAAATGTATTCTATATATTAAATGTAGTGCTAGAATTTGAGCATTTCTATCATAAGTACAAATCATTTATTGCCGTTCTTTCCAATAGTGAGTTGTTTTCTGATTTGAAATTGTAAATGAAATTGAATTTGATTTGGATTCCACTAAAGTTGATCAGAAATTCCATCTTTTTTCAAACAATATTTGAAGTATCAATTCTACCGATTGATTCTACAATATGTCACACAATAGATTTTTGTTCATATCAGTTGATAACCGACTGTGAACTCAAATGAGAGCTGAATTGGTTTTTTCTTCAAATCTGATACCGAATATCTATTTCTCCTTAAGTATCACAAATGGCTTCTTTCAGACCTGGGATTACTTTGATAGTCAACTGTTTACAAAACAAACTCTGTTTTCCTATCATTACAGTAAGGCATGAGACCATTCGATTATTTGTTCAGTTACCTAATTATTTGATTTTCTTCTAAACAAATCGATTCAATTTATTATCCTGTACTTCATCTTCAAAACTATTATAAAAGATTATATATGCAAAGTATTTGCAAATATTTTTCATGTAAGCATTTTTAGCTGTATTTTAAATTGAGAATCAATACAACTTCAAACTTAAAGTCATTGTAAAAAAGTAAAATAACTCGATTTTAATAATACTCAACTTTGTCTGGAATAAATTTTTACATCATTTTTATAATGAATAATTTTAAAGTTTTAGAGAAGTGAAAGCAAGAAGAATATTGATTTGGTTGAAAAATGTTTGCAAAAGACTTGGAATTACTTGGAATTTGATTGAAAAATTCGCAAAATTTGTTGAATAAGAAGCAGAAGAAATACAAACCCTAATGAATTGAGATACAGATTCTCTGTGCCCTTTGGGTATTGAAGAAAGAGTTGGAAAAAGTAAATTGGATACTGATAGAAAAAATCATGATAAATGAGTATAAATATTTATTTTGATGGCCAACTAAAAACTTTGAAGCATATAAGCTCTACTGGTAATGAGAGGAAAAGTTCCACAAATTCCTTGATATATAGTTAACAGTGAGGAAAGAATGTTTCGATAGCCTCGAGTCAATTTAATTTTTGTTGATCGTTAGCCTCAAGTATTCTTTATTACTCTATCCATTCGTGTCCGCACAATATCCCAAGTTGAATGAGATAAGCGTAAAGCTAGTGAACAGTTATCGAGTCCTACATTTTATGTGTTCGCTCATATAATACCGAAATGATGATTCTTCACTTCGAGTTATTTCTGTCTCTACCCCACTCTTTGACTTTTTTCTATAGCACTTTATTTCAAACACTTCTCTTTCTTTCTCTTTCTTTCTCAATATACTATATTTACTCCAATCTTCACGCACTCCGAGTTAATGCCATATTTTTTAAGTCACATAACTTTGTTTTTCTATTGTCAACACAAGGGCTCATTTCAATACTTATAAACAATAATCAAATAAATCATTTTAATTCATAATGTTATAAAAGCAGAAAATTTGAAATTCAAATCAGTATTTTTATGCGATAAACGCTTATTGTATTCAAAATATGTCAAATGGACAGAATTTTAAACGCAATATTTGACAGGTTTTGAATATATTTTCACTATATCTTTGAATAAATTCTAAGATTTTTTGCTGAGAAAATACATTTTGATCAATATTGACTGATTTTGAACTTCTCTTATACTTTCGTAAAAGTTAATATAAAATGAGTGAATTATTTTTAAAAATAATTTGAAACTTAACAAACTTTGAAAAGCGAATTTTGAAACTAATTCTGAAAAGAAGAGAAGGAAAAACTGGAGATTTTGACTCATACTTCATGAACTTGTTTTTTCTTATCTCGCATTTTATAGCCATATAAAGGAAGCCATTGCCGTTTGATAGCAGTAAACATTGTGGCCAAATCTCATGAGATTGTTTATGATATAGACTTTTACCAAACAAAGAATCTAATGTGAAGAAAGGAATTATTATATCAAAATGATATATAAGTTACGGCACGAATATCTCAATAAGATGTCCCACTTGTCAATATTATGCCATCAAATATATAAGTTAAGAAATATTAACTTAGAAATTATTTCATATTTTCCGCACAAAAATATGCTCTTCTTATGTCTACTCATTTTAGCTCAAATGAAACTTTTATTCCTTTGAGGCAATAAAACTTTTTATTTTATTTCATGCCAGAGAACTTTCCGAACTATTGTTTTGGAAAATTGAGACTAATTTTTCACTTCACACAACTCAAGAAGATATCATTTTTCCTATTTTTGGCTTTGCATCAAGTTTTCAAATCTGTATTTGATTTTTGTTATTAATTTTTTGCGGATAACATTTCACTCAATTTTTCTTCCTTTAAGCTAAAAAAGAAATTCCTTATCATTGATATCAATATCAGACAAAAAAGATCTATTTTATCATTTGTTATACCATTCGATTAAAAAAAGAGCCAAAAATACATTGATTTCAACCAAAAACTTGAAATAACATTTCCTTAAAGTTTTGATAAAAAATTTAATTTAAAAAATAGTTGAAATCATTGACATTTAATATGATAAAAAATTAGTAAATGTATTGAATACATCCTTGAAAGTGCTCCAAATGGAATACGATTGGTTTTGAAGGGATAAAACCTTGAGTAAAAGCTTAAGAATATTAACACAAGCCTTGCAAACATAAATTTACAGAAGTTGTTGACTAGAGTGGGCTTTCAAGTATAATTCAAATATTGTTAACTTATGGAATCGTAAATTTCAACCTAAACAAAATAATTAAATCATGAATTAAATAATTCAATAATTTTTTCTCAATCCATTTTAGGAAAATTTAGTTAAATATTTGTAAGCATACATTTTTATATTATTAAATTTTCTATCATTTCCGAAATATATTGGAGTAAAGAATTTTTTTCAATCATTCTTAAAAACAAATTCAAAATGTTTTAATACCTTTATAAACAATTTAACTGATTTGTGATCCTAAGCATGAAATATATTTTTATACAAGCTTTAAATCGATACAAAAAACAGCTAAATTTCATCGATCGATATTTGAAGGAAAGAAAATCCAAAACCCACTGAATGGTTGACTAAATTTATCCAAAGCACAAATGCATTTAATTCTCATACTTCTTGCAAACACATGAAAATCTATTATTGTAAAACTGCCATTATATTTATGTGACTAAAAGATTTGCTGTCCAAACACAACATGAAAAGTAAAATGATTGTTCTTTTTCGGTAATCAAACTGATATACTGTGCAAATTAAAACCTTATAAACAAAATAAATTTTGCGAAACAATAAAGAAGAGATTTTCTTGTTTGCAGCACAACTTAATTTTCGACCTAAATTTGCTGGTTTTTATCAACCAATTGAATCGATTTTCAAGAAAATACTATTGAATTTGCATTTAATATTTTTTGTGGACAAATTTATTACGCAAAAAATAGTTTAGTTTTTCAATTAACAAACAAACTCTCTTTATGTTTATTTATTCTGATATAAACGTATTGTCAAAATACGAAAATTATTATAACACTTGTTATA
Source organism: Camisiidae sp. (assembly GCA_034696325.1). NCBI lineage: Eukaryota > Metazoa > Arthropoda > Arachnida > Sarcoptiformes > Camisiidae > Camisiidae sp. The sequence continues at coordinate 4,463 of JAQFZT010001819.1, read as the reverse complement.
ACTTGTGAGATATGAATTATTTGTCAGATCAATAGGAAAACAAATGTCATCGCAATATATTTCACATAAATGTTTGTTACAAAAAGTAGGCTTAAGATAGAGTAGAGTAAGTTCTGACGCAGAATATAATATAAAATTTAAATCAAATTTACTTTATTTCTGCGAAGAAAAGATATGCATTAATTATTAATCTAAAGTGTTTATTACTGAATGTAATGCAGAAAATTTAAAATTTTCATAACTGACTCTATATTAAGGCTTGAAATAGTTGTAAAACTACTGTGTTTTTTGAAGTACTCATGAAAATATTGACTAAAGAATAAAACCAAAAGTTTAATAGTTGGTTGCATTCATTTAAGCAGAAAGTGTTAAGGTTTTGACAGAAACAGATGCTCTCATATATCAATATAACTTCTGATATTCATTCTTTACATCTATTATTCTATGCAAAACTTATAGCAATTTTCACTGAAATGGGTTTAGGAAGAAATATATTTTATTATTCTTAAACAAAATAAATCAAATGCTATTATAAGAGCCATAACTTATGTTTATGAAAACACTTTACAATGAAATTTTCAAAGTATCAAATATTTAATGTTTCTCCAAAATAAAATTATAAGTCACCCATAAATACAAAATTTTATATTCAATAATATCAAAGTAACGTCTTTTCATAGTCGTTAAGGTAATAATCAGGTCTTTCTTTACGAAACTTTTTAAGATATAAATAGTTAACCATTTATGGGTGAAATGAGTTCTGGTTAAGTCCTCCGGAATGTGGGCTTTAGAAAGATTATCACTGACTTTAAGATAGAAATTGATCGGTTTTTCTTTAATATTTTTGTTTCAAAACCTCAGAAACTACCAGATATTTATTTAAGAAGAAAAGAATGAGGATTTTTCAAATTTCAAATAAAGGTCTATAACTTAAAGCTAAGAACATTTGATTGATTCTGATGATTGAGTCGGTTGAGGCTCTGGCTAAAAGTTTTCAGCTAAAATAGCCTAAAGGCAGATACCTCTTGTCAAAAATAATAGAAAAAATCTCAATTTTATTTACAGCATTATTATTAGTATTTTTATAGATAAAACTCGACTGTAAAATATTTCTATTGCTTATAGTTTGAAATCACTTTTGAATAAGTATTTATTGCACACTATATATCAAAAACTCATATAATTAGTACAGAATTCTATGAAAAGCTCTCAAGTTATAGATATTTTGTTATGTTTAGAGCAAAGGTTTTATCACAAGTTCCTTTATTATGAATCTAGAATTAAAGTATTAAGAAATATAATTTAAAATATATTAAGTTTTCCATTTTCTCAGTCTTAACAATCTATTACTCTCATTAAATTATTCTTGAAATAAAGTTATTAATTAAATTTTTTTGACATTTTATTTTTGAGTTTAGTTCTCGCGTTTGATTAATGAATACCAAAACTAATTTTCTATAGGTTTATACCTGAATGTTCCTTAATATTCTTTAAAATTTTCATTTTCTAAAAGCTTAACTTTTCACACTTAAACCTGATTAATTCAGTCATTTTTGAATTCACGTTTTTTAATTTTAAAATTATTTTCACGTCCTTTACGTGAGAGTTAATTACAATGAAAGCTGGGTATGAGGCTTGAGCCTCGATTTAAGTTTTTTAGTCTCGATCGAGGGGAACCTTCAAATAAATTTGATTTTAAAAATAAATTTTTATTTATTTTATCTCTGTATTTGATACTTATTTAAGTATTTAACTTGAAATTAATTTTTGAAGCTTTAACATTGAAATAAAAATTAGACTCAAACTTAAATAAAAAACTTTAAATTGAGTTAATTAACTAATATTTTTGAATTTGATTGAATAATTGATGTTTTACAAGAACTAAACGATTAAATGCTTTTAAGGATATGTTAAACTTGTAAAATTTTTAAAAATCAAGAAATACTGGAGTCTCGAAGAATCTGATTTCTCGAAAATGCATACTTTAAATGGCAATTAAACTCATTCCAAATTGATATATAGAAGTATTAATACGTGTTAACCGAAAATTTAAGCGGTGTATAAAAAAGTAACACAACTGAATTGAAAAAATACTGGAAGGATATATGATATCTGATCTTTGAATTCATAAGATTAAGAAATTGTTAAGTAAGAGCTATGCATTAACATTATAACCTAAGAAGCTCACAACTTGAGCTTTTCTGAGGCTAACATGAAGACTTGCCATAAGAGTTTGCGTTTGCCGTTCAATACATAAGATTGAGTTGGAATGCGAACTAATCTCGGCTTAGCTTCAACGCAACCCAAGTAAGGGCTTAGGCCCATAATAAATCATTTGACTTGACGTTCATTATTCGGTCTGAGTTAGAAAATTTCAAGTCGTCTTTATATTAAATTCGATTATTCAAATTCTACACTTATTTGAACGTTAGATAATTGGATAAATAAATTAATTAAAAATTATCATCATATTTGTTGTGTCAGTTGAGCTTTAGATTAATGAAATGAATGACTGAGTCTCTTATCTAGAATATAATGATAAGAATTGAGCTGTTTTGCACTTTATCATGTCAAGAATGGTATAATAAGTTGAATAATTTGTTAGACATTTTTAAAAAATAAAATTCCGCTCTTATTTCATAGCCATAAATATAACAACAGCTCAACTATCTATGGATTGGAGTCTAATAAATATTAAAAATGAAAAAAATTACAATACATAACAGTACTAAAGTAATAAGAATGAATTTTGTTCTGACAAAAGATAGATTCCATATAAAATAATAATTACTTCTAATATTCTCAAAACTAGTATTTTTCATATAAGATAAATATGTTTATCAGCTTAACATATGGAATTTGTCATTAGATGTGCTGCGAGGCATCACTACTTACTTCCAACATCTGCTACTGTTTTGTTGGTGGGCTCACAACTAGATTCTGTTGCCATTGCGTGATCAACAAAGAGTATATTTTCATCAAAAACATTCAATTTCGATCTATAACTCGCCTGGAATTCAGCAAAATATCTTGTTCTTAATAACAATTGAATACATCATAATTTAGATTCTTTAAGAGTTCTTCAAACAACTAAGAAATAGCTCAACATTTTATTTCTTTCATGTCATAAGTGGTCAATTCCAAATTCATTGCAGAATAACAAGAAGAAGAAGTTCATTGAAGAAGTTTTCCATCTTCTTAAGAATTTTTTTAGATTATTCAACACAAATTATTACTCAATTAAAGAAAACAAATTGTTATGAGTTTGGAAAATATTATTTTATCCAAACAATTAGTTGAAAGCGTTTTAGAATTTAACTAAAAGTTACTTATGAAACATCAGTAGATAAAATTCCAACCATTATATCACAGAAAATTATATCAAAGATGAGAAAAGCAAAGCATCCATTAGTTTACAATTTATAAAATAATAAATTTAGTATTTTTAGAAAATTGCGGTTTCATTTGCTTGAAAACAAAGTTTATTTGCGGAACGTTTGCATTTGACTCAAGTTCGAGTTTTATATGAGTGATTAGAGAGACTTTACTTAAGTCTTAATTATGATCAACAGCTCATAAGACTAATGCATTACTTACAGAATCTCATTTGCAATATTTGAGAATCTCAGGGGCAGATCATTACTTAATTATATTATTCTATTAAACATATGCTACTCTACCTTATATTAGAGGTTCCCAAATGACAGTTCGCGACCCAAAAGTGGTCGTGAAGAGATTTAATGGTTCGCGAATCATCTCATAAGTGGACTACGAGTGGACCGCAATTCCTAGAAATTCAATTTCGTCTCAAACCTCTTAGATCAACAAATTTATTAATAAAACTCTATTTTTTCAATACAAATTCATTTTTTGAAAATATAATAAATTTAAATCATATAATAGTTTTTATTAGGAATAAGTTATTGAATTTTCAGGACTAATAAGTCAATAAAATATTCAAATTGATTGGAAACTGAAATATTCAATACTCAAACATGAGTTTTGCATTAACAACATATTATTTAATCTTGACTTTAAAATGAAGAGTTAATAAGATTGACTCCCATTGATAGTAGAGTTACTCTGTAGAACCCGTTGCATTCGCAACTTATAGTTCAATTAAAATTAACTATTTTTCTTTACATGACTTTTAACTTAAATATTTTTATATGAGAATCAGTACAACAATACTTCTACTTATTTCTTATTTAATTTCTAAATACAGTATTTCTTACTTATAAACAGAAATCTAAACCCATTATTGCAAATTTAATTTAAGTAAAGATCAACTTATAAGCAAATTTCTAAGATATTCAAGTCTGAAAATTGATTATGTTTTGAAACTGTTATATTCACTGAATGAATAAAATGAATGTTGATTGAAGTATAAAATGATTTAAATGCTTCATTAAGTTAAAGGAAAATTACCCATATTATCTAAACTATTGTTTAATGCTCCGCTT
>JAQFZT010001818.1:0-13564 GCA_034696325.1 Camisiidae sp. | reverse complement strand
TAAGTTGAAATGAGTTTCTTTTGGTTTTAGTTCATATCTGAGTTTGAAATGAAATCCGGTCATATGATATTCGGTCATATGAGGTGAAAGGTGATTACGAACTATTAAAAATGAAAGATAAAGTCAAATGTGTGAAATTCTGAAACAAATATCTTCTGTTGCGCCAAAATTTTCACCCAAATTGAAGTGAACGCAAGAGAAAAAGATTTGGGAACCACTGACATAGCAGAAGTGATATATATATATATCCAATCTTAGCTCAAACACCTGCTCAACACTTTATTTCTATGATTGAGTTAAAATTTTGATCCAAAGTTGAGAATTCATTCAACATTGATTCCAATTAATAGACTTCAGTCTCAGAATCATATTTATCTGTTGAAACTAATTTTTAAATTGCTTTTTCAGCCATGTATTAACCATTTGCTTTAAATTTAATTGATTTGAGATTCAATTCGTTAGTCGATGTTCATGTTCTCTAACAATTCTATGATATTTTTTCATTCTTTCGTTTTCTTGGATGAAAAACTTTCATCTCTCAAACTCTCATTTATTGATTGTTTTCAAAAAATGTTTTGTAAAATGTTATTTGACAAGAATCATAATCAGTTATGTGAGTGAAAATCAATATATTCGACAAACAAATGACAGAATTATACGACAGAATCATTTGCATTCTATAAATGAAACGAATAAACTCTTGGGATTCATGGTTTTCGATACAGTTGAACACTTGAAGATATGCTGAGATTCCGGAAAATCGAGCGATAAATACAGGTGAAACATAAGGAGGAAATGTTTTAAATATTTTATAATGATAGCACTGATAAGTAGTGATAAGAAAATAGTATTCAGCTAATAAGCTGTCAAATCTGTTCGTTTTTTGACGATATTTTTTTATCATCGATAGAATTTTTCTTTAACTGTCAATAATAGCGACAGACTAGTTATGACTTGCATTTTTCTAAAGGTTTGGTAACCCTGAAAGTTAAATAACATTTGGTTTTTAATCTGAATCCAAATTTTTTATATTATTCTTTAATTCATATTTATCTTTGTTTGTGATCGACTTTTCACAGTTTAATTAATTTAGTCGAAATTTGACAGCAAATTTTAACTGTCAAATGGATTTAACAATATTTTCTTGATCACGAGATAAGGAGTTTTAAATTTGAAGTTTTTAGAAATTGATTTCAAGGAAAGTTTAATACAACAAATTGTGACATAAAGATAATGTCAAAGTAGAAGACAACGAGAAGTGACGTTTATTTTGAAAGTGAATGTTTTAAATTTACTTTCTTTTATAGTGAAACTCTGAAATAAAATCATGAAAACTTAAACCAACATCAAACTACTTCATTCAACAAAGCTTAAAGCATATGAATGTGAAAGATGTTTATTAGTGAATAGGGCTGATAGTATGCATTAATAAAAACTTTTCTAAAATATTATAATACTTGTACTCAATCAATAAGATTTACAGTATGTATTGCTATTTCATGTCAAGTATTTAACGAAACTTTAATAAAATTGATGTTTGAATTTTTTTTCTTTATCTCAACTCTTAAAGTTTAAAGTAATGATTAAAATCTCATAACTCATTCACACTGAACAAAACAATATTTTCTTAATAAAATCATTCATTCATCAATTGCTTTATTCACTTGTGACATATAGTTATCAACAAATAAATACTTGTCACTAAAAATTTTCTATTAAACCTTGACTTTCAGTAATGAATGATTCCATTTTTAGTAATCTTATATTAATACTTAGGCAAAGAGCTTAAGCAACATCTTCTCCTCTCCTTTCATATGATTTAACTTAGTTTTTATCTATTTCGGATTTCTAAGATTCACTTTATTAAAAAAATTCAAGAATAAATAAATTCAAAATGACTTCTTGAGGATGAAAATTCAAAATGAAATTTACATGAGATTTCAGTGAATTTAATTATAAAATTTTTTTTAATAAAAAGTACCCAAAAGTGAATCCGAGTGAATGAAGTAAAAAATGTTTTTTGATATTTACACTACTTTTCGCTTTACTCTTTCTAGGTTTGAAATGATTGCAACTTATTGTATAACATGAAAGATAAGGCATTAGATTCAACTATTTAAGCTCGTGTTTGCTGCTCAAGTGCAAACTCTGATGCCAAGAACGATCGATAAGTTTTGGTATAGCGGCCAAAATTTCCTCTAAACTGAATTCATTTTTATTCCTTTACGCATCCTTTTATGTGAAAGACCATAACAGAAGCGCTGCAATAAGAATACGATATCCACGCTTTCACAACATTCAAAGGTAAGTTCAATGAGGACTTTTGATTATGAATGATATAAAAATTAATAGCTATTGATATGCCTCAGTATTTCATTATTATGCCTATAATACAATAGCGTGCCATGTATTCAAGGTATTCAATGCACAGTAATGTAATTAATTCATATTTTTTCATCAAAATTTAATGCATTATTTACTCATTACTTAAGAGAATTGTTTCAAACTTATCAAATATTATTTCAATCAAAATTTTATAATTCGTATTTTTAGACAAAATTATAGGTAAATTATTATTTCAAATTCTTCGATACTGATTGTCATTAGACAACTATTTTCTATAATATTCGATTGAAAAATCCTTTTTAATGTTTGCATTAATTATTTTCATCAAGAAAAGTTGATTTTGATTTTAATTGCGATATTTCGAATGGAAATTTTCGTTAATTAAAAATTAAATTGACTTTATGCTAATTTTTTTGAATAATATTAAGTGAACACAAAATTTTGTCATTAGAATGAGTCAATTCAAAATTTATCAATTAATTGGAAACTAGAATAAAGCTTAGCATTAATAAATTGAAGTTTTTAATCGATAAAAACATAGTTAAATAGAAGTATTGAGTAAAAAATAATTCGTTAAGCATTATGATGAAAACTAAGGGTGTTTTAAATTTCCTTTTGAGCTGGATTTAGATTTAATTGATTCGGTTTCGAAATTGAATTGCCCTAAAAATTTATTTTTAGAGAATTTTTCAATTAGCTTATTACATAAGTTATGCACAAATTATGATAAGTTAAGTCCATGTATGTAATGAATAAATGGTTGAAAAGCTAACGAGAATTTCAATAGCAATTCATTGAAAATTGTTTTGAAAGCTCATAAACTTATAATTAAAATAGCATTGACTTATGTTACTTTCTGTACAAGAAATATAACTTTGATTACAACTTGTAATTTGTTTTTCCTTTTCTATACAGTACTCATTAGTGTCTACAAAAAATTGAAACTGATTGCATGTTAGATATGTTTTGAAAAGTTTCAAAAGAAAAATATTGCTTCTTATTATCTCATATAAATGAAAATATTGATAATACATTTTCTGTTTGCGAAAAGGGATCGAAGATTTCGAGTGTTTCGTAGAAATGGAGTTAAAATGTTTAATCTATTGATCACTAATTAATTCCATTGTTTTGGAAGAGATTCAAAACCAAGTTTTGCATTAATTCGTAAAAGACTTTTACATTAAATGAGGAATAGATAAAGGGTTTGACAATAAAAACATGAAAAAATGAGTGTTAGCCAGCATTTGTTGATTATGTGCCCGATTTAGACAAAATCATGAAACAGTAAAGATTCCATAAAATCACAGTAAGACGTGATCTCGTTCTGATCGTTTCTGTCTATTAGGAGTATATGTTTGCGCAATAAGGGGTCTTTCAGCTTAATTTCATTAATTTGTATTGATCTCATTATGTTGGGTTGAGTGCAACCATTATAAGTATACAATATAGCGAAACAAATAAAAGCTTTTGGGATAATTCAATAAGTTATCATAATTTTGAAGGAAAAATATCAGCAAAATTGTCGCACCTTTAAATGATTAGCCTTTAAATTATTAAACTTATGACATCACAAAATCACAGAAAATAAGTTAGAAATCTGAGGAAAATTGAATTTCGATCTGAAAAACTCAAATACATTTTCATTTACAGTACTGTGAGTTTAAAAGGAAGTCATAGAAAATTAGGATTGAGATTGATTTTGCGAAGCGATACAAAACTTGGTCATAGTTTCTAAGTAATGAACACTCAATAATAATAGAAAATAGAAATAACACGATTGAAAATCTGAGATCATTTTCTACGTTACGTCAAAAATTGTTTTGCAAAATGAATCTGAATTGAGATATTTTGAATAGAGAAATAAGTTATATATAGCTTTAATTGTGACAATAATTAAAAACTTCCTGAAACATAATCTAATTAATCAAACTAATAAATTAACTTTAATTACTGATAAGCTCAATGAAAATTTTTAATCATAAAAAGTCACGTTTTAATTGTTTTGTTAATAATGGCTTTCATTGTGTTTGCTAAGAATCTTCTTAACTGTCAAAGTTTGCTCACTAGAAATACTTTTTTTAGTGAAAAATAGATTCTGAAGTGGCGAAGAAAATAATATGTCATAAATAAGATGATTTTTTGTCAGCATTTAAATAATAAACTGCTAGTTAAATAACTCGACATGAACTTTAAACACAACAAGTATTTGTTTAAATTAACATTTGGAAGAAAAAAAGCTTTATATGAACTGAATTAATATGTGTTTAAATAATGGATATTGAAAGCATTGACGACACTTCTGAAGAATTGAATAGTATGTCTCAATCGACAAATATAACTGAAAATATAGATGAGACGACTAGAGAAGATAGCGAACAAATTTACATAAATAATTATCTAATATCACACCCTGTGTTTGTAAAAGAATGGTTTTTGAAAAACGCAACACAAGAGTTCATACAGGAGTGGCTGAGAGTCAGAGCAAGACTTCAGACTCAGAATTCATGTGACAGTTGGTCATTAAACAGTTATAATGAACTACAATCAAGTGATGCAAAACAGTTGGAACACAACGATGAGGAACAATTGACTGCTACTTACGCTGAGATCGCAAAAAAGGGCAGAAATTCAGTGACATCTGAACTTTTTCATGAAATAGTCGTTTGCGGATCGAGAAGAAAAAATTGTGGAATTGCAACTGCAGGTTATTATCCCTATATTCATATTTATCACTAAAACTCCAATAACAATAGCTAATAATTGATAGGCGATCGGGTGACAAGAGATCAACTACAAGACAAGTTTCAAAATTTGGATGAACATGAGCTGTTTATGCAGCTTATAAGTGATATAACCAATGAGTTAGACATCGATACGTTATGCCATAAAATTTTGGTTAATGTTAGTATATTAACAAAGAGTGATCGCGGATCACTTTTTCTGGCAAAAGGAAGTCGAGACGACCGCTATTTAGTCGCCAAATTATTTGATGTAACACCAGATAGTCTTCTTAAAGATGCATTGACTGCAGCCGAACAATTCAGTAAAATACCACCGCTTCCTTTCGGTAAGAATAGATCATAAATCAGTCTAAACTATTTTTCTATAAGTGCAAAATGCATTTCAATCTTTCTTTGTCTTTTCAATTTCAAATACAAAGTTTCACAGAATCTAAATAATCGATTATATTAGAGCAACCATTTTATGATTATCTATTCTTATTGTTTTAAATTGGAAAAATCAAGAATTAGTCTTATTTGAATATTGTATGCAAAATATAATTCAATAGCGTTTCAGTTGATATTTGATAACTTGAAGTTTTTCTATGAAAACAATTTAAATGAATTGTCTACCAAACAATGAAATAAAATTTGGGATTTTCAAACTGATTTAGCTTAGAGCTGGGTCATAAAGTACATCGGTTTGAATCAAATCACAAATAGTGGAGCAATATATTTCAAATTCTACAGACAGATTACAAAGACGTGCCCCAAAGCATAAGCGAATAAAATATCCAAATGTATGCCTCCGTCAAAAATCTTCTTCAAAATTGTTGAGTTCATCAAAAGTTTTTTATGGAATGGTCTATCAAAAATATTCATGTACTTTTCGAATGCCAATTTGATGAACCAGAAAATTTAGTTTATCTTGAAAACATTGTTTCGTTGGGAGAAAAAGGCATTCAGGACTTCATTAGATTCCTCAACTCAAAAATGCAATAGAAGAGGCCTTCAATGACTTGAGAAACAACTTAACAATTTTGAAGGAACCAGAACTTGGAGAAAGACTCAATACTGTGCTAATAACGGAGGCATACATTTGGATATTTTATAAGCTTATGCTTTGGGGCGCGTCTTGTAATCTGTCTGTATATTATTTGTAAGTAATGTAGAGCAAAGGCTCATAGCTTGAAGCTTGAGCTTATAGTACAAAAATATATTGTATTTTTGCGTTGCATCAATATCTCATAGGTTTAGAAATCAAACAAATTCTGCTTTTACTAAACCTGAACTTTCTGCTCAACCTTAAGTAGGAGAAACAAAAGCCCAGCTCAAGCTCAAACTTAGCTTATGCTCTACACATTTGTTAGATAGAAGTATATTTTGATTCCTAGAACTTTAGATGATTCAATCCATTATTCTTTCTGTTCAGAATCACTTTCGTTTAATATATGAAAAAGATATAAATTTGTTTGAGATCTTATTCGCTATTTTTATTTATATAAATAACATTTTCGCATGAAAGCATACACTACTTATTTTTAGCTACAATTCTATGTTCAAACCCTTTTATCCAAAATGTTCAAAATTTCTACAAACATATTCAGAACTTAATCTGTAAAGCATATAAAGTGCAAATAACTGGTGTAACACAAACTTTAATAGTTATCTGAACTTTTACAGAATTGAATATAATATTTAGATTTGAATTGGATTCACTCAATACTATTATACCAGCAGTTAAGCACACGATATATTATGGCATATTATACTGATATTATGCTAGTCTTTATACAGTAGTTGTTTAATAGAAGTTCACTACCAATAATTGCTTTAATAAATCTTTTCTATTTGTTATCATTGATTATTATGCATAAAAAGATGAAGAATCTATGCTTTCCTTATGGTGAAAAAGAATTTCCATTATCATTATTATCAAATAATGGTATATTCCATGCAGTGAATTAAATGCGCTGAAGAACTTCACAAATGGTGTAGATTATGTTGTACTGTATATTTAGTTATAAATATGTTAGCATTAAGCTAGGGATAAATCCATATAAATTACTCAAATATTCTACATCTGGAACTTTAATAAATACAATTACTATCTTATCTTCAGGTATACACTGAATGTGTATGTGTTTCATGTGTTTCAAACTTGTATTTCTCTATAGTTGAGTATCATCTCCAAGAATTCGTTGGAGAATTTGAATCGAATCCAATGAATTATAGATCTGTTTCAGAATTGGATTGATATTACACTTTAATTATTTAGATGAAGATCTTCTTCAGTTTGTATTTGATTTCTCTTCATATAATCCAAATTAAACTGATCGATAGAGTTGTTCTCAAATAACAAAACTCGATTCCATTGTTTTGCAATTTTTGAATTTGAAAAGTATTTGAACTAAGAGTTTGCTTATGTTTGAAGCTCCAGTGGGTCTGCTTTGTGAAAGTCTAAAAAACTTAGGGGTAGTAATGGCTGATTTTCATAAAATATGAGTAGAGTTAAACCTACTTGATTTCCATTCCTTACAAAAATAAACTCTTCAAAGTCTTCTTGTATGCTAACAAGCATTACATTCACACAAGTTTCAAGCAATACTTAGTTTATTTTATAAGTTTAGCAAACAATATAAGTTTTAACTAAATCATAGATTAGTTTTGTTCAATTTGCTTCAATATTTGAAAGTCAAAATTTTATTTTAAATGAATATTTAATTTAAAAGCTTATTTGCATTTCATTTAGAATTATATTTTTACTAATGAATGTAAATTAAGGAATTATTTTATTTATACAAAACATAATAGTTCTAAACAAATATTTAAATACTTCATAAAATTGTTCCAATTTTTATTTCTTCATGAATTTGGAAAAATTATAACCATTTCTTAGAAAAAATCCACTTTAAGAAGTAAAAAGTTACTAAATTAAAAAAAATTCTAGTCAGTTCGTTATAACCTAAAATTTTTATAGGATTTCGTGACTTAGTATTGATGTTTGACTGTTTTTCCGCTCATAAATAGTGATCATTTATCTGAAATTAACTTTGAATAATTTAATTCTAGGTAATGGTATTGCAGGACACGTGGCTCTCACTAAAGAAACTGTTAATATAAAAGATGCCTATCAAGTAAGAATAATTATGTCAAATCGATTCTCTTATATTTTTAAAACTCAATTAAAATCTGGATTTCAATGATTTAATTATATTATACTCTCTGTTGAAGAATGGATTTTATTTCGTAATTACTCTCAAAGAGCGAAGTAGAGCAGGGGTTCCCAATCAATGGTAGGGAGCTTTGAAAAGTACTCAAAATTTTAACCAACTTTAAAGTGATAAAAGGTTGGGAACCCCTCATGTAGAGAACACTATTTTAAATTTCAAATAAATTAGTAAATATTCAGTTTATTTGTTTAAATTTTTGTGTTTGTGTAAATTTATCTGAGGATAATGTGGTTTCTTTTAATAATAATTGTTGCTGACATTAATTAAGGTAATAATGTTATAGAAAGCTTTTGCACAAAGCCTTAACAGTTGGTCTATTGATAGAGAATATTCCTGAAAAGAGTCAACTACTTAAGTGTGTCAAAAATACGTTAACCATTAGTCAGAGAACATTATACAGAAGTTATTCTGTACAAAGTATGGAAACATTAACTATTCTTGAGCCTTTAATTGGTTGAATACACCTTACAATACACCGTCAATTGGAATCATGACGTCATATAAGTTGCTAACTTTTATTCTGTTATAATGAAAGCAAGTAATGCAGCAATTATTCCGCACGAATAGACATTCTTTATTTTATATCTATATAGGAAGAAAATATATATTTAATGTATCACAATATATAAAATGACTTCACTTATGGTCAATAAAAGCCATAAATGACAATAGGAGTCAATTAAAGGCTTTCAATTATTGAGATCAAGGAATACAAGGTTTTGGTCATAAGTTTAATAGTGAAACTCAACTTTTGGACTAAAGTAATGAAATGACTTCATTAGAATTCAAATGACTCTCAGAAATATTGATAATTAAAATATATATTCAGTTTTCTATTCTAGAATATTATTATCATTCATAAATCTATGATAATCAAAATGCTTTATTCAATCCTTTATATTTATAATACAAAAGAATTTGATATCCAAATAGTTTTTTAAAAATTTGAGTCCAAGACCCATAAATAATTGAAATATTCTGAGTAATTGAAGATTCATTATATTCACAAAGGGCTATTTTTATAGTTTCATTAAAGAGTTAGGCATTTGAGGCGAAAATATCAATTAAAGTTAAGTAAGTCTATAGCAATTTGCAATATAGCATACATTCCAATTAAAGCCTCAGCAACACATTCTTTTCCAAGTTTGAGGAATTATCACAAAACAGAGCTAAATAAGACATTAAGACATTGAGCTCAAACATAATAAGACATTTGATCCATACTTTTTCCGTTATGTGAATATATTAACAAAATATGACAAATTTTACAAATTGAAAATGAGTCGGAGGAAAATATTGTACATAACGTTCAAACAAATTATGAGTTCAAATGAATGCTATTGTGCTTTTCTCGTTGTCGGGAATCGTGAGACTATAATTTGGATTTTACTACCATCTAATATGATCTGATAGGGACTATAATAGATCTGAAGATTTCCTGACACCAAAGCACAGACAACAAAATAATAGCAGTCATTCGTTTGAAAAAGGTATGTAATACTATCCATCGAGAACTATATATATATAAATTAATGCTCAATTCCACATCACTGACTCCTTCAATTAATAACAATTAATTCAAGTACTGGCTTACATGTGCATTGATTTTTTCTAAACAAAATATTAAATTTATTATTCATTACACAATAAAATATAGTTTTTTAGAATACAAAATTCAATGAGTATTTTTAAAATGATAACCTATCTGTTGAAAAACATGCAGCTTTAGTTACATAAGTTAATGGAAATGATATAATGATAACTTATTTTTGAATTTTGCATTTCATATACAGTGAGATTCAGAATTCATGAAATAACAATTAGTAACTGTACTGTATTTCTGATATATATATTTCAAAAAACCATAAACTACTTATTTCTTGTGTTTTTGAAAAGTGAGGGAATGGTTTGTAAGGGAATTGCTTTGAAATATGTTTTGATTGCAATACTTGGGAAAGCAATAAGAAATCAACTTGAATTAGACGCACGAATTGGTACGATATGATACCAAGTTCTTGAGACTTATATATAAGTTATTATATACATAATGCAGTTCCCATTATCAACATCAGCATCCGCTTCATTACTACAATATTTTCATTATTTCTGTGGAAAAATACAGCAAATGCTAACAAAAGTACCCAAAGCTTGAGTGAGACTTGAATTAGGAACTCATTTACTTATCCAATATTTATTCATTCTATGCTTTCTCATATTCATAAATCTCATTTCTATTTTCATCCCACTTATTGCACTTCTGTATTGATATATACTATACTATACTGTACTGTATGTATCCAAAGCTTTCATAGAAAAGCTCAATATAATTAAGAGTCGAATGTTCTCAAACTTGCAAATAATGATATAACTTATTATAATATTTCCAATCATACGAGTCAGAGCTAACCTTTCAATTGAATATTTTTGTTCATCAAAGCAGTTAAAGATGATTATATGGCAACTTGTGATGCAACTTAGCTTTAAATATTTCCACCTTCTCCTTATCCAACCTTCGGTCACCCGAGCCTATCCTCACCTAACCTAACATAGTATAACAACTTAATGTCATCACAATTTTATTTGATATCGAGAAATTTAAAACGATATGAAGCAATCTTTCTTAAAAACCTATCGAATTCACATTATCACATACTATTAATTCAATTTTAGTGCAACTCGAGGTAATTGTTTGGTCGTTCAATCACAATAAACTTATATCAGAGTTTCAAATTTCATCACATTAAAAGTCAGATTTCATTTTATGTCAATTAAAATGAATTTTCCTCAGACTATCAAAGTTTTTATACAATTCAAGGTTGAAATTGAATTTTTCCAATTTTTTAAAAATTTGTCATTTAATTGTTAAATAGAAATTCTTAAAAAATATAGAATTTTTCACCAATAAAAATAAATTTGTCCTTCGAGTGAAAACTTTCGATCACTCGCTTTGAAAGAACTTTTTAATTTCCTCTCTCATGATAATGAATACAATAAATATAAGCTTTGACAGCATTCTTCCTGACAATGGATGGATGTTTGAATAATAGGAAACTTGAAACATCAATTAAGTGCGCAGACGGTCATGATTCCAAGAATTATATAACTCTATTGATCTGTCTTGAACAATATGAAAACAATATTTTCAAGGCAAATATATTCGATCATTCAGTTAAATGAGAGAAATAAGATTTAGACATTCATCAAATAAATAAATACTGTATATCATTAGTGCTTATTTTTGTAATTTAATAAAATAAACAATTAAATATTTAATCATAAGTAACTAATGATTTTTGATGAGATAAATTAAGACATTTTCAAAGCTCTCATACCTGACAACAATGTTGAGAAATTGTCTACTTTTTCATGATCAGGAAATAATAATTTGCTGGAAATTTGATGGAATTTTCTTAAATCTCAATAGGATTCTCGTTTCAATAAGGAGATCGACTCTCATACTGGTTATCACACGAAATCCATAGTAAGAATTGCTTATTTATCTCCTCCATCTCATTACATCCCAAAAGCTCTCACTCTAATTGACAAATGAAATAAATTATCATGACATTTAGTTCTAGTTTCTTGCTTTTGGTTTTCTCAAAGCTCAATTCATAACTTCATTGAACATTAGGAATTACATGTTAATTGTTAAATGAATCAACACAAAAATCTCTTTATTCTCATTTTTCAGAAGGTTTTGCAGAGTATTTCAAATCTTAAACAATAAATTTTATACAATTCGATAAATATTATACTTAATGGTTAAATAATATTATCATGATAAATGTGGGATCGACATGACTTTCATATACTGTAAAATACGCCACTTTATACAGAGCATTCGTTAGTGACTACATATAAGATGAAAACACTTAAACTTTTCTAAAAAGAATATTTATATTGAAAATATTTCAAAATATATATATTGAAAATTATATGATCCAAGTCTTTGTTCATTGATTCATATTTTGATAGTTTATAAAACGATTGGCATTAGTGATCAAACAAACCCATTACAAACTCCAATGAAAATCTAAAACAATAAATGATGGTTTATATAAGACTCTTGAGTCATATTAAGGAAAGATTATAATATCTTGAGCTAAAGTGAGGCATTTTTAGATTTGAAAACTAATAGTTTTAAAAAATTGAGTTTCAAAAGTTGAAATATATTTTGTTAAAACAAACTATTCTCAATGTATTGAAACCACTTTAATATAGTCTTTTTTCCTAAAAAAGAATTCGAGGATTTATTATTAAGCTTAAAGCGATTTCTGAAAAATATGTAAAGTTTGAGCTATTAAAATGATACACCGTTTGCATCCTTTCGTAATACTTAGTATTCAGAATATTTGCATTTTTTACTTATGAGAAATACCTTGAAATACAATTTAAATAATGATAAGTTAAACAAAAATATGTGCTTCAATGACTATAAATTATAAAA
Source organism: Camisiidae sp. (assembly GCA_034696325.1). Taxonomy (NCBI): domain Eukaryota; kingdom Metazoa; phylum Arthropoda; class Arachnida; order Sarcoptiformes; family Camisiidae; species Camisiidae sp. Next base: position 818 of record JAQFZT010001818.1, on the reverse strand, counting down.
TAACTTTAACAATAAACCAGTGAATTGTTTGGCGAATAGGGCTGAAGAAGTTATATAACAAACTGGCAGTTGAACTCACTATTAAATTATTACTTCAATCGATTAATTTCTGAATCATGTATATTTTCACAGAAACGTGTATAGTATGCAAGGGTGCAAACCGTGTCTCATTTCAAAGTTTACTTCACTTAAGTTAAATATTTAAATTCATGCAAATAATGAGATTCTTAAAAATTCTTATCCAAATCTATTGATTAATTGAGCTTAAATTTAAATTTTCTTTTGATAAATGTCTATTTCCCTCATGAATCTGATCCTTGCATTTAAACTAAAAGTCCTTAATTTTGAACCTAAAGCTAATGTTTAGTCAGAATTTGAGATTACATGATATAAATTGAATTTAAGCATTTTTAAAAAAGAAAAGAAAAGAAAGACTATGAATTTTTTGATGAAGATTAAAATTGTTGTGACAGATGTGTCAGCCTATACTCAACTTTGGTGGTGATGTGATTGGTGTCGCCGAATGTATCAATAAAATAGCTGATTCTCCACAGCAAACGTTTACTAAACAAGACGAACAAGTATGTAATTATAAATATAGGCCAACAAGACAATCAAATTTAATCATCAAATTTCATATCCCAATTATTTTTTTCAAAAAATTGGGAGAACTACCCTAATTTCTCGAGTATAACGCGCACTTATGGATAACACGCACTCCTCTGAATAGCTCTTATTTTAAAATTAAAATTTACTTTATAGATAACGCGCACCTTATGTATAGCGCGCACATTTATTTGATCTTTAAAACCTTCTTT
>JAQFZT010001817.1:0-13566 GCA_034696325.1 Camisiidae sp. | reverse complement strand
TAACTTATTATTCAATCATAAGAAAATTGTCACAATTATATATAATTTTGTTATTAGATAAAAACTTTTAAAACTTTTATATAGAAACTGTCAAAAGCTAATAATTCATGATTTATGTTTCAATTTTGTTTAACTTTAGTTAATTGTTATTTTAAAATTATGCAAATTTTTCAAAACTAATTATATTTTGGTTTTGTTCATGAACTATATTTCAAAGCCAAGTCATAAACTATAACTTGATTATTGTGTTGAAAATGAATCGATAGACAATCCAAGCCTTCAACATGTTTAACCCTAAACTAATGAAATAAATTGCAGAAAAAGATTAATTAAAGAAGAATGAAATAAACAAATGCCTAGTTATCATGCAAACATCCGTGCGGTTAATTAACTTGGATTTGAAATACATTTTGAATCTGATTGTATTTGAGAAATGCTGCGCATCTATAATAAATTTTCTCATAAAGCAATGGCAAAAGGCTGGCCACTAACCTAGTTTGATGCCAATCTGACTGCTTAACTATGACGTTACACAACTTTATGCATAGCGTTTCACTTCAGAGATGTTGATGAGTTTTGCTCAGGTGAACAACTCAGACACTGGATTGTATGCCGAAGCAAGTGTTGTATTGTGAATATGTTTTAGGGGGTTAAGCATTGCTTCAATCAAAAAAATGCTTTAGATATCAATGACTTTTTTATGCTCATCTCCATTCGATTCGCTTTGAAATTATATTCAGACATTATTCAACTTTAAATTTTATTTTATATCATTGTGTGTGGAAGTGATTGATCTTTGAATTATTTTTAATTCTTTTCAATATTGAATCTTATTTTTAATCTCATGTGAAGAGCATCATTAAAACATTATTCAGTGACTTATTATACTTTTTAATTAGTTTCAAGTTTTTGAAAGAGTGTTTAGAAAATATTTTTCTTGTATTTTGTGTTTTAAGATTGACTGCTAGTAATGATAAGCCGTCGGCGAATAATATCGCGATCTCAAGAAGTTCTCAATGACAGCAATCATTTTAATCCATATGAAATTGAAGATAATGTTTGGAATAGTAAAGAGAAACTTTTTAGGGTAAGTATTTTATATAATACTTAAGTGAATACTTTATTTTATAAATTAACTTAAAATTATTTCTAAAAAATTAACACATTATTTCTAAATTGAAAAGTGATATATAATTTCAATAAAAAAAACTTTACTCCTCATAAAACTTAATGTGAAAATTAAATTGAAATTTTTTCTTATTTGCGAAATAAGTGATGAAATTGTTGTCAAACATGGAAATTATATTCAGTAGTGAAATGTATGATATTTAGGACTAATATCAACACTTATTTAGATTTTTTGGACTGCTTATAGTCATCACTGGATTAATGATTATATTTATGACATTAAATTGAGGCCAAAATCATAATGAGATCACTTTTTTCTGATATACTTATAATCTTATAAATTGTTGACATAAAATTTTGAGATCAATTCATTCTTCTCTACCATATATGAGAAAATATATGCATAGATTCGACTCTTCATTCATCAATTTTTCTCATCTGAAATGACACAAAGCTCTTATTTTTTGAATATCTTTCTTGTTATCATTTGATTACATAAAAAGAAACTTTCTGTGAGTTTTCTATCTGTAGCCTAAGGCTAGACAAGACATCTCTTAAGAAATAACATTTTTCTTCTTATTTAACAATGCAATAAAGTATAAAAATTGCGGATTTTATCCTCTCTTTAAGCAGTTTTTAAGTGAATTAAATAAAATCAGTTAACCATAACTTTGACGTTTTGATTGATATTTTTTCCTATAACTCAACTAAAGGTTTATAAATGTGTTTAAAAGAGAGTATAAGAAAAAGCAAAACTCAATCAGAGCATTATTTACACATTTGGTATAACTTGAGATTTATGTTTTCATCAGAAAAACTTCACATTTGGCTCAAATCAAATGTGAAGATATTTATAAAGTTGTGAAAAATAAAAATCATTCAGAAAAAGACATTGATTTGAAGAAAAACTAATCTTTAGTTTGAAAAGCGTTTGATTAGAGTCTAGTCATTAAATACGATAATGAATTAGAAAATTAATTGATTTTCTTTAGATGAAAGGCTAGACACGAAACTTATTTCTGAATGAATTTTTTTATTTGTTAGAAAGTCTTGAAAGTTTTGATTGTCGCGCAAATAATTTTTAATATAATTTTATTCTTTCTCTATAAAGCCCTAAACTTGAAATAGACTTTTAAGAAAAAGACATAACTTGTGTTGATTGTATGTTAAATAGATCAAAACCATACAAATTAAAGTACAATCAGTCACTTTTGCAGTAATAACATATCTATAGAATCTAAAGCATTACTTAATAGCTGAAAATTGAACAATGACTGGAAGGGATATTAAATAATGAATTTAATTGGCATTTCTTAAATATAATAGTTATACTTATTATATTATTATAATTTTCGCAACAATAAAACACTACAATAATATAGAAATTCTTAATTTTTGAGCAAATTTTTAACTCTTAGCGGAACAGAACGATTTTATAGGTTCGTCTTTTCAGTTTGTCTTCAATATTGTTGCTAAAAAGTTACAATTCTTTAAGTTCTTGATTTCAATTTGATGAATGTGTTTAATTGTTGCAATAAATCATTTTCAAGCATTTTATAATTCACTTGTAGTTTCATGAAACACGGGTAGGAAAAAGCTTCAAAGTGTTATTGAGGGTGAGTTTCTTTTTTTACCTCTTAAGACCTTTTAATACTCAGGTCGATTGAACTCGATTTATTGTAGTTCATTTATGAGGTAAAAAACTCACCCTTTGGTGCAATCCTACCTGTGTTTCATGAAACTACAAGCAATTCAAATTAATAATTCAATTGAAGAGTTTTTATATAATACTGAATCTGTTTGTTTTCACCTTATTTTAAGTCACAGAGAAATAGACCGACAGATAGAAACGACTAATCGTTTGTTATATCATGAGTTGAATGCTCAAAGTTTTTAATATATTTTCTTTTGGAACACATAAAGTGCAAATTTATCTTATCTAAAAGTTTTTTTCAGAGCTCATTAAGTTTCTGTAACTTTTCCCTAATAAAAGCAAAAATAACATTAATAGTAGGATTGATATCTTCGAGAAATTATGTTCTCGAGTCTCGAAAATTTATTTGCCTTGAGTATCGGTCGGGTCTCAACTATTTCTCAAATTTATCGATTTTTTAAAAGCAAATAACTTGATATAGTTTTGAAGCATTTATTAGTTGAGCTCTAAATGTTTTACTACATTCATAGTTAAAACCCCTTATTTATTGAAGTATTTGTAATATTTATTATATGGTATTAAACTTTTAGGGACGTAAAAATAGATGTTTTGTTGGATAATTTTTTGATAAACACAAAATACGAGTGCGATGTCGGACGTCTTAACCACTAGACCACCGAAGCTCAGACTCTGTGCTTATATATTTTTGATGTTTTAAACTTAACTTTTGATTTGATAACAGGAGTGGAGACATTCACTAAATTTGATTTTTAAATTTTTGTATCAAAACTTCAAAAACTAGATGAGTAGTTAAAATTTGAAAAATCAAGAAAATATAAGCTTTAATTAGTTATATGAAAAATATTAATGTGAAGAGTCAGTAAAACACAGATCGATTTGAATGAAAACTTGATGGGAAAAACTTAATTGAAATGCAAACATTCATTGAACTGAAAAACTGATCGTTACGCTGTACTAAACTTGATTAATAGCATTCAAATCAAAGGGCAGATAAGAGTTAAGCTCTTGAGTTATACCAACGATAGTAATGATAGCGTTTAAGTTATAAGAGTGTTGATAATTACTATGAACCAGAGAAATGAGGCGTAAAAATGGGTGAAAAAAGATTTGAAATAGTAATTATAAACTCATTGACAAAACAGTTACACAAATCATGCAAAACAATTGCCGATCGATGTTTTTTATGATCATTAATTTTAATTTATTTCATACTCAGCTAATGATAGCTTTTATATTACAAATTAATTGCTCATTTAGGACCACATTCAGGAAATACTTAATAAATGGGGACAAATAGATGATGAGATTTGGGCTAAAATAATATGTATGGAAAAAAATCGTCGCGTCGCTAAAGCATACGCCAGGGCTCAGGTGTTATCCATCAATGGTTCCGATCTAGGCTTCGATGGATATCGGATTGGTTTGAATGGATTCCAAAATCCACAGCGCGATAGCATTACAGAAGATATGAAGAGATATATAAGATCTGTAAATAATTTTTATTGATTTGAGCTTTAAATAGTTTTGCAAAAATAGGTTTTCAAATGATTGAATAGAGATTTGAAAACTATTTTAAACGTTTTGTTAAATGAATTAATGGTTTGATGATAGGGCGCAAAAGTGAAGATCGATGACGAGGGGAATATCCTTATTAAACGTCTTGATAAATTCAATATTTATGCCAATCCTAATACACTTAAGGCCACTGATGTCAGCTATGCTGCCGACAAATCCAATTACCTAACAATGACTTCAATCGATTTCGACAAATCAGTCAAACTCTTTGACATGAAACGATTCCAGTCTGACGTCTACAAAGAGATGAGAAATGCATATCCAGATAGACGTAAATTAGAGACTCAATGCATTTCATGTATCGCTTTTGTCAAACAAGAAAACAATATTCTTGAACATCCGGTAAGGATTTTCAAGATTTAAATCTCAAAAATTTAGTACACTTTCAAGTTTTCATAAAGTTCTTCCTTATGCTAAACTTTTAACTTTCAATATTTTTCTTGATAATGTTTCAGACATCAATTTTTTTGAATAAATCAGTCTTTTATTTCTGAATTAATTAATAAATCGTGCGGAAAGTCAAAGGCTTAATGACTAAATACTATTCAATATGAGACTACTTTGTATTTAAAACTATGAAATTTATCTTTTAGAAAAGAATTTTTATCTCGAATTAAAAGAAAAATTTCCTGTAATATTTATTAATTAGTTGATAAATGACCACTAAATCTCAAATAAATCCCAAGAATATTTGGAAATCTAAGAAACTCATTACTCCAAATTGATCTTAAAATAAGTTTAATTTTTGGATGAAATTTACAAATACTTGAAATGAGCTTTTTGTTTATAAAATGAAAAACATTTTCGAAAAACTAACTTAATTTGTAATGTCTATAAAATTGACTTTAAACTGAATATTTATTGTAAACTAAATTACGTGTGAAATGATTTATTACTAATAACGTAAGGTATGGATAATGCTGATCAACATTGTGGCAATGGATATGTTAAAGGCTAAGTTTCCCATATCAACTCGTGTACCAAAATTTACTACAGTTTTCGAGCACTCGATGGAAGATAAGACAGAAAACGAGAAATACATAGAAAAATATCCGGCAAAAATCACACTGAATAGAGAATCAGGTTCATCACTAACATTAACATCGAGCTCTTCTGCATCCTCGACATCACGAAAAGAACCAAAAACGTTACTCGAAAATGAAAATTTTTCTACAACTATTCAACGAAATCGAGGTCTCGGTAAGCATTGAATCTCTTCATAACATGTTTGAAAAGTTGTAACATTAAGAACATTACGACTAGTGTTGGGGTAGAAAAGGAGGAAAAGAAATAAAATGAATACTCAATCGGATGATAATTACCAATAATTGCATCAATTGATGCCTTCGATTGACTTAACTTATTATTAAAAGTTGAAATCTCTTGATTTGCCTAATTTAGTATAACTTGTGCTCAATTTAAGCGCATCATAACTAAGAAAAATATTTCTTTTATCAATCATTTCAATTCATGCTAACCTTCTCTTTGATAGTTCTCTTCTCTTTATCACTAAAAGTCTTACATTATTTGCACGTTTAAACAATAACTAATTGTTAAATTACTAATTTGGTGTCCTATTGAGGTCATAGCCCTAAAACTCAGTTCTCATAACTCATATTCAACGTTATAATTAATTTTTAGCTCAATATTTATAAACTATTACTTCCCGCTAATCTTTATTTATATTGTATTCAATGCTTATAATTTCCTCTCTTTATAAAAAGAAAATATTTCACACGTATATATCTTTCAAATTAATTCAAATCAAAATCTTATCTTCGAAAATATCAGGGTTTCTATCGATATGAATCTGTGTTTACATAACATAAACTTGACATAAGTCCACATTTTGACCTCATTTGATAAAAAAGATAACAAATAATTAAATCCCTAAAACTTTTCTGATAAAAGCATAAACTTTTTTCAGATGATCTCTACTATTGCGGACTTCAGGCTCGAGTCCCTAATTTTGCTCGACAGCGATCATCACTAGTTGTTTGTGCTAATAATTCAAACCTCGAGTCGAGAAAGTTCTATAACTCTTCTCTACTGTTGTCGACGATGAGTAATGACATGACTCGCAAATCAGTTAATGGTAATCAGTATACTATACAAGAAGATAATCTCGAGTCACTGGATATGATTCCCGGGCGAAGTAGAAAACCAGTGACTTCTTATCGAAATACATTTGATAATTATATGCAGCAAAAAGTTTCACTTAAACGTCACTCATATGTCGGCGATTGGAAAGAGCACTGACTGAACAATCGTATAATTGAATATTTTTTCCTATTCAACAAAACAGTATATCATCAAAAAATATTTATCGTTAATATATTCAGACAGAAAACTCCTCGTGTATAACATATTGTGTGTAATATTGGGTGTAATACACTTCAAAAGGTGTTAACTTTAAATTTTTAAGATTTTTTAAGACAATTACTTTTCAATTCTTAACGCTTTTGACAAAAGGGTGTAAATGAATAATAATGTTGTCATACATTTAATAAATCTTACTTTTCATTAAGATTCTAAGTTTCACATAATTCAAAACTAAGTTAGTCTTCAAATATGACAGAAATTGTTTTAAAGTTATCTTATTTTTCATCATTTTCTCTAAAACACCAAATAATTAATCATAAAATATTTTTTCAACACATATTATGGATAAAATGTTTACTTAAAACAGAATAATTTTTAATATATTTTTGGAAAATGGTTTTTCTCAAAAATTATAATAAAATTTAAAGTATAAAAATTCTCTTTACAGAAAACTTATCATTTTGTGAATGAAGTAATTAATAAGAAGCTTAAGATGTGTTACAGGTGTGACTCTAACCATTCTAATACTGCCGGCATTATTAACAGTTAGAGTCAATTCATCATCAATTGATAGTTTAGCGATAAGTTTAGAGTTTTCAAACAAATCATAGATGCTATAAATGATTGCCGTCTCCACCTTCGAAGGCTTCAACTTCGAATGGGTATTTACATTGGCTTTAAATTCGAAAATAGGAAATTTGTGTTGAAGCAATCCTCATATCAATCACTTATATCTCCCAAAGCGATATCTAATATTTCCCGATAAAACAAATTGATAGATAAGCGACTGTAGTTCACATGAATGACCGTTTCAATTAATCTCTATAAATTAGTTACTTTAAAAATTTGATTTAATTTTTTTCTTGAATTTTTGAATAAAATATTATTTCTTTCAATAAATGTTAGAAATAAATTCAATTCATAAAAATGAGCACAGAGATAGCTTTATACGTATTTGATAAATAAATTCCACCTTTTAAATGAATAAATTACTAATATTATTGAGAAAAAATCGAGTTATGCAATGCGCAAACTTTCCACAATCACTATTCCCTTTATGAAAGAGAATCAGTTTATCTCAAGCAAAGCGCAGGATAAATGGGTTCTTTAAAGTTTAGTTTTCTAGTTTCGAGTCACAAGCCTGAGGATAATGATTTTTCGAAGGTGAAGCCTTCGAAGGTCGAGCCGTCACCCGTTATAAATAGTATTACAGGTTTGGTTTCCCATTATCGATGATAGAGTTCGCAATACCTTTAGTTGCGAATGAAATACCCATTTAATACCCATAATTTCATATGAGTAAAGTCAAACATGTAAAGCCATGAAATATGTATAATATTAGTGAAATTTCTGGTAGCAATCATTTTGAACGCCTATAAAAACTGTCGGTCATGTTTGAAAATACTGAAATTCATATATTATGTTTTTAAGGACTATTCAAAATATTTTCAATTTATCGATTTTCAAATGCACTTCAGATCTCAATGAAAATAAAAAAATTTAAAAATTTATTCTTAATTTCTCAGAATTTATTCTTTAAATATAAAAATATCTACAAATATGAGATGATTAATGAAAAATTGTAGAACTGCATCAATTATTTTTGACGTTTTATAGACTAATGAGATTTTAATTCAAAATTAATGACAATTTTTATAAGTGCATAATTATAATAATGGAATCAACTCATTGAAGGGCAGTTTTTCAGTTGGAATAAAACAAAAGTTTTAAAAGCGTTTATCAAACAAAATATATTTTTCGATTAAAACTATTGAAATAAACATATTTCTAATCCAAATGCGGTTAAAAATTGAGGAAAAATATCAATTCAATAGATATATATTAAATATCTATTTAAATGAACTGAAAAGAAGATTTGAATACAATGGGAAGCCTTTATTCATCAGTTATTTAATACTTTATATCCATTTATTTAATATTTTAAAATTGATTTTAACTTTGGTTATTAAATTTGATTATGAAACTAGACTTCTTATATACGATATGCCCATGTTTTTCGGTGGAATTGAAAAATATAACACTATTATATTCATACTATACTTTGTTATGGGAATGTATTTACGGAAAATGTTATATTTGAGTTCATCGAAAAAGTTATTGATTTGGACCCAACTTTTTCAAATGATGAGAGGATGTGTCAGTCCTAACAATCTTGGCCTCAATAGGTCTCATTTAACGATTGTGTATAAATTTCTTTCTCGAGCGAAAGTATTGGACAAAATATTACAATTGGTTTTACTTAATTTAAGTGAGAAGTTTTGTCCATAAAATTAAAAATAACTTATCAATTTCATATTTTTATTTATAGGTATTTTCACAGCAGTTATTATAATAGGAATTCAAATTACATATTATAATAGCCGACAATTTTATGTTTCATTAGTTCCGCAAATATTGAACGTGATTTCTTTGTATGTTATCTTTTTTGATGGAGTGGTTGCTGTTGTTTTTATAATTCTCATAATATTGTATTTACATCTAAGAATTGATAAAATCAATGAGAATATGAGATGCTATTTCTCAAAAGAAAATCAAAAATTTTATGAGATCTCACTGAACATGAAGTCATTTATTGCTGAGCACAACTACATTTGTGCCCAACTGTTGAGCTATAATCAATTCTGGCAAAAGTTATATATTGCTAGTGTTTTTACACTCATTCCTATGAGTTTATGTTTTTTACATCAATTCTTCTTCGAAGACATACAATTATACATTCAATTTTTTATGGGACTCTCTCTTATAATTCTAATTTCAATAATATTTATAATTCAATTCTATTTCGCATCGCTTTCATATAAAATTCACAAAACGGCGATTGTGTTGTCTCAACTCCAATGGCGTATGAATGGATGGATTTTTCGTATAAGAAATAAAATAAAACTCTTAACTTATTTCGAAAAATTAAGCAGTAATAGAAAAATAGGGTTCTCTATCGGGTCTTTGGCTGTGATGACATTCCCTCTATTTTATAAAGTAATGATTTGGCTTTTTTATTCATTCATTTTAAGTAATAATTTTTGAATATATTTTGTAGATAGTGGTCATGTACATGAGATATTTAATTTTGGTCTATAAATTTGCTCAAAAGTGATATTTTTGAACAATTTAAAAAAATGGATTAATTTTGTTTTGAATTGAGTACAATAGTATGTCGAACACTAATGCAAAAAATGAAAGATTCATCGATTTTTCATGAGAAAGCTCTGTGACATTTCATATCATAAATCTTAGTATTGAGAACTAAAGTTAAACTCTTAACTTGTTTCAAAAGGATGAGCAGTAACAGAAAAATAGCATTTTCTATCTGATAGCTGTGGTTACATTTTCGCTATTCTATAAAGCAATGATCGCCAAGTGGCAGTCCGTGGGCCGGATGCGGCCCTTTTGATGATTTTTTCTGGCCCTCTGAGGCATTTGGAGCTACTCTAGTAGTTTACTAGCTTTGGTGAACCTTAATTTCAATAAGAATAGGCTTAAAATGATATTTATTTTTTGGAAATACTTTTTTTGCGGCTCCACTGGTGTCTTTTCTGGCCCTTTCGGCTGAAAAGGTTGACGATCACTGCTATAAAGTAATGATTTAACTTATTTCTATTTATCACAAGTCATTTTAATAATAAAAATTCATTCTCAATGAAACACAAATGCATTAATTAAATTCAATACATAACCAGACTTTCGAAAGTCATAATCTGAACATAATATGAACAATAAAATCTGTTTTAAAAAACTTTTATAATGTTAAGCTAAATAAAATTAATAGTTATAATGCTGCTGAACATGGATTTCAATTTATTTCTACCTAAAAATTATTCTCTACAACATTTATAGTTTTCAGAAAACATATTATATAACTTATGTTTAAAGAAATGGAAAATTGACAATATTTTTCTCCTAATTAACACTTTACTTTTATTATCAATACTGAGCTATGTATCAAATATTTACTTAAAACAAAATAATTTTTAATATACTTTTGGAAAATAGGTTTTCATCAAAAATTATGATAAAATTTAAAGTAAAATCTTTTTCCCACAGAAAAATTTTTACCGTTTTTGTAAATCGATTAATAACAAGCTTGAGATTTGTTAACTCTTACAGGTGTGACTCTAACCATTCTAATACTGCCGGCATTATTAACAGTTAGAGTCAATTCATCATCAATTGATAGTTTAGCGATAAGTTTAGAATTTTCAAACAAATCATAGATGTTATAAATAGTTTTACAGGTTTGGTTCCCGATTATTGAAGATAAAGTTCGCGATACCTTTGAGATAGCGATAAAAGCAAACAATGAATAAATTAAACGCTGCAAAAATCTATGATAAAAAATATTTTTCTATACAATTTTGGGGCCACCGATTGTCCATCTATTGAGATACACGACTGCATATGAATAGAGACCATTAATTACTGGTGTGATTGGTTTGGCCCATATTTCTATACCCTTCAGATTCTAGAAAAATCAAAATAATTATAGAAAAGTTAGAAAAAAATTTTAAACTTTGGTTTTCGGTAGAATTTTTTTTTTGAATAGTTGAGTACCGAATAAACTTTTGTAGCCATTATTCCTAACGGGTCTTGATTTACACCAATTACATGTTTATTTTGCAAAATTTTCTTATGTGTTGAACTCAAACTTCTTAAATCATTGGACATATAAAGTGGTGAGGACCACATCGCCCATAAAGCCATTTGAGTTTTACTTTGTTCGAGCGATAGACCAAAATTACCTTTCATTAAATATTAATTTTTAAACTAATACTTATTAACACAGAAGTTGATACCTATAACAAGCATATCGGGATCATTCCAAGCTCCAGGTTCTTCAATTCAACAATAAAATGAGTTTTCAATTAAAGTATGAAAAAGTGAATCTTCAAAAAATCATATTTACTGTTATAATAGCTGTAAACGTGTTGATTACAACCATAATAATCAATAACAGAGCTGACACTTTCCCACGAGTCATAAATATCATCATAATTTCTCCATAAATTGCAATATTGAGATATGAGGTGATAATCAGGTTTATCTCCTACTTGATATGCGGGCCAACTGCAGCTGTATAGGATTTGTCTATCTTTAAAAAGCAAATTTGATTTGATTGAGCATTAAATTAATTTGAATGAATTTACTCGTTTGGTTGAGAGCTATTCCCATTTTAGGGTAAAGATAACTAAAATCACTTATATTAGCAAAACATCCATCAAACTTGAGTGAATCTATTCCCCAGTCAGCAAACGTATTGGCATCTAATTCATAATAATCAGTGCCATTGTAAGACATGCTTCCCGGCCAACCGCCACATGTCTTGCTGCCCGCGTTCGCATATATTCCTAACTTTAAACCTTTTGAGTGCATATAGTCAGCGAGTGCTCGAATGCCTTTAGGAAACCGTTTCTTATCGGCCACTAATTGTCCTGAAACTGGATCTCTATTCTTCTCAGACCAACAGTCGTCTATCAGAATATATTTATATCCGAGTGATTTGAAGCCGTCAGACACTATTCTGTCAGCCATTGACATATATAACTGTTCACTTATGCAATCATTTGGGTAAGTGTCACAATCGATTTGACATTCAAATCTTAGCCATGAAAGCCATCCCATCGGTGGTGTTCGCGCCAAACCATTTTCTAAAGCTCTTAATTTTCCACAATTAATCAAAAAATAACTTATAAGAGCAATAATATATTTGATTCGAGACATTTGTGAACCTAATTAAAAATACGAGAAAACTTATAATGATTTTACAAATAATTAGATGCGTTCACTCAATCTTCAAGTTTTCAGAGAAAAAATAACTTATGTTTAAAGACTGGATAATCAAGAATTTTGCCCCTAATTAACACTTGACTACAATTTTATTGGCGATACTTTGTGTTTATTTAGATCTCAACTCATGATCATATTTTCCTGATCTCAAAATTACTCAATCAGACATTCTGAAAGAGTTATTTGTTCATTGTTAACAATCAAAAGGAAATGTTCAACTTCTTATGTGCATTCAAATTGAAGGTCAATAGATTCTCGAACTATTTAATTAGAAATTTTTTTTAGACATCATCTTTGGCTTATTAATAAAGTAGAGGTAATTTTTTAATTACTTGATTGTTCACATTGAAAGAGTTTAATCATTAAATATTTTAACTTATAATTACTAAAACTTAATTTTAAAAACTAAAACACATTATATTTCGTAGTAATAAGACTTCAATATTGAATAACTCTTCCTTTTTGAAATAATCAATAAGTTTTAATATTTATAAATTACTAATAGGAATGTTTTTGAGTAAATTTTAGTATTATTGAAGTTATATTTTAACGTTGAGCACATGCTCATGTCAATTGATGATTGATAAGTGTTGCATTCCATACCCACACAAACACTTGTTATCCTTTTGTGCATTTATGAGTATAATTAAGTTTATTTTTGATGAGATTGAGTTGGGCCGCATGGAAATGGAAACTGGGCCACACGTAGCTTTAAGGCTACAGTTTGAACCTCAAGTTTTAAACCACTTTCAAATTTAAAGTCAAGAGCATAAGCTCACTTTAGATGAGCTTTAGCTTGTGCTTGAGCTTTGAGAGTATAGTAAGAAAAATATCTCACTTTTTTATTCACAACTTTCATTTCAAGTGCAATTGGAGACTAAAATCCAGTGATGAACACATGAGGGAAACATTGAAATTTAAATTTCAATGAGTAATAGCATTGAGTTGTGTAAAGGCGGAGCGCGAGCGGTAAAAGATTGAGGTTTCACTTGACACTTACCTTAAGGTCCGCACCTCCTGTTGCTCCTCCGAAGTCCTTTAACGGGATCTGATCCACAGATGAT
>JAQFZT010001816.1:0-13570 GCA_034696325.1 Camisiidae sp. | reverse complement strand
CAGCAGGACCTGAGACAAAACAAGCAAAAGCTGTGACACAACCGGCAGAATCTGAGGCACAACCAGCAGGACCTGAGACAAAACAAGCAAAAGCTGTGACACAACCGGCAGAATCTGAGGCACAACCAGCAGGACCTGAGGCAAAACAAGCAAAAGCTGTGACACAACCGGCAGAACCTGAGGCACAACCGGCAGAAGCTGTGACACAACAAGCTAAAGCTGTGGCACAACCTGAACCTCAAGCTCAACCTCAGATGCTCAATGAGCAGATACCGAACCCAAGAATAAAAATTTTATTTGGATTAGTAATTATTGCGGCGGTGGTCTGTACTGTTGGTCTTTTGAGTTTTGTCAGTCATTAATCGACTTCAGAGAAAATAGAAAATTCACTAATAAATGATTAAATTGAAGCTATTGTCATGATACGACTTTTTTAAGTGTCTGCAAACTAAAACTCAAATGAAAAGTTTGCATTTGATTTAAAAGGTGTGTTTTAATTAGAGCTGTGTATCGGGTCTCGAGTTTCGATTTAAATTTTTTTGTCGAGTCTCGATCGAGGGATACTTCAAGACTCGTTTGTGTCTCAAAATTGGTTTCTATGAATTTAATTTCTGTATTTGATTGTGATTTGATTTGAGAAGAAATATTAACTTTAAATCTAATTTTGAAGTTTTAATATAGAAATAAACAAAATTGCAAACACTTGACAGAGAACTGAAAAATTTTAAGCTAATAATTTTTCGAGATTCTCGAGTCTCAGCTTAAATAGAAATAATTTTGAATGAGACTCATTAGCTTCACGAGATGAAATCGCGCTCACATTTCTTATAAAGTTAATGACAGTTAAGATCAAGTTAAATAAAGCGCTTAAATAAGCACTTCCGAGCTTTGAAATGTATAGTTGCTGAGCCTGATCCTTCTTGAGGAAATATAAAAGTTAAACAATTGGTAAAATATAAGAATTTCTAACTAATCTCACTGTAAACTAAGATTTACCTGTTTGGCCGGTTAAGTAATTTAAGAGTTAACTCGAAATAAACATATGTGTAATAAGTGATCGCATAATACGTGAGTTTATTAATTGACTTTAAAAATTTATAATTCAAAAACTACATAATATTTTGACATGAAAAGGAGGTGGAATAATGGGATATTAAGATAGGATGTGCTACCCGTCTAACATTCATAGAAAATGCTCGTTTTTAAATCTCAACTGCTATTAAACTCTTTTTCAAGCAATTAATCTTTTACAATAGGAAATGCGCTCTTAAGTCGTGTCTTCAGATGAGTGAAAGAAAATTATATAACATCAAAATCTAGTGACAATAGTGACAACAGTTAATTATTTTCAATGAAAAGGTTATTATCTAATACTTTTGAATAAAGACTCACTTAAACCAACTTCTCTGAGATTTGGTTTCTTTTATATTTATATTAAACATAAGTTAGCAATCATTCAATGACTTTCTGTGTTTACATCAAAACTTTTCATTCAAAAGCATAAAAATAGGTCTGTTTTACTTCAATCACACAAAACATTAAGTGATGATAACATTGTTTACCAAAAATTATTTTGAATGCTTTTTATTAGAATGAAAATTAATACATAAATGATATCATATTTAATATTTTCTACTTTTCAAAAATTCAATTAATAAACGAAATCTTGGAATAAATGCAATAATAATTTTTAATCTAATTTAAAATAGGATTTAAATCTATAACTCAATTGAGAATGAGTTTAACCGGTTTTAAATTGAAAAATTAATCAAATATTTGTAGTGAAAATAAGACGTGTAATGAAAAATAAATTAAAGATACAATAAATCAATTCTAATTTATAAACTATTCAATCAATTATTTGCGAATTTTGATTTGTGGTTCAATTGACTGAAATGTGTTCAGTCGTGTCACTTTCAATGAAATCCTTTGCAATTTGAGCACTAATTTCCTCGACATGACTGACCTGTAAAGCGAAAATAAATGAAATCTATTTAATAACGACTAAATGGCATTAAAAGAAATGAATTAGAATTGAATACTGTATTTCTAAACTTGACGCCAAAGAACTTATGCGCGGAGTCAAGCAGTTCAGGTCTGAAAGTGGTAGTAATGAATTGAGTATTTTTTGATGATTCCCTTATGATATCTAAAATTGGAAGTAAAATGAATTGAAATGAAGTTTAAATTAAAGAGAAAGACCTGCGAGTCGTTTGCGAAAAATAGGATCCAAAGCCTGATCAACTTCATCGAAGAGATAGAAGGGCGCGGGATCGCACTTCTGGATCGCAAATATGAAGGCGAGGGCAACGATCGACTTCTGTCCACCGGACAATTGATTTAATTCTTTAATGGTTGCGCTGCCAGTGAAGGCCACTTTAATTTTCACTCCAATGAAATTATCGATTTCAGTCAATACAGGAACTGAAGCTAAAACATAAATCAAGTTTAATCAAAATCTCACATTCAAAGCTTTTACCTGAAGACGAAATACCACCAGAAGATTGCGAGTCTTGACTACTTTGAGTACTGCCAGCACTGCTTTGAGTGCTTGAATATATCATATCAATGAATGCTTTTCCCTCTGGAACTAACTTTCGGAAGATATCTCTGAAGAATTTTGAGACTTGTCTATAAGTGAATTGAATGGCTTCGTATTTCTTGTGTTCGAGTGAATCAATTAGTTTTTGAATGGATTCAAAGGCAAAATCCATTTCTTCCTTTTTTCTCAGAAGAATTTGAGCCTTTTCTTTGCCTTCATTGAACTGATTTAAAGCTTTCTGATTAACATTTGAGAGTCGAGACAATTTTTGATTACATAAGCGAAGCTTTTCATACTGTTCTAATAGACTTAGATTTGTATAACCAGTTCCGGAATCACTTGGAATCGTACCTGAAATACATCAGGTTTTGGACAAGAGTTTTGTTAAATATTTTAATTTATTGATAAAATTCAAATGCATTTAATGGATACCTAAGTTTCTCAACTTTCTATTGCATTCCTCCAACTTTTTCTCAAAGTTAGAGCTCTTATTCGCTAATTTTCTCATTTTCTTCACGTCATTGTTAACAATTTCCAACTGTTTATCTTCAGCTGATTTGACATTTTCAAGTAAAACTTTGAGATCACTCTCTTGTTTAATAAGTTCATTGATTTTAGTATTCTTTTCTTCAAACTGTTTGCGAATAGAATTGATTTTATTGTCAATCAAAACGAAATCGTAAGAATCACTTTCCAATTCCGTCTCATTATTAGAAATTTTCATTTCAATTAAAGTGAGTTCGAGTTCATTCTTTCGCGGCTCAAGATTTTCCTCTAATGTTGTTTGAAGTGAAGATTTCTCTTTTTCATACAAAATCTTTTTCTTACATAATTCAGAATAATCTGATTTTAACTGTTGGATATCTTTCAATAGTTTATTCATTTCGTTTTGTTCGCTATCATTGAGTTGTGAGTCAAGTGCGAGCTTTAACTCACTATTAAATGAGTCTCTGTTTGCTATCATTGATGGCAGCGTTTCCTCTAATGATGATATACTTCTTTCAAATGATTCATATTTTTTATTTAATTCAACCAATTTTTGTCTTATACTTTCTTTAGAAATACGCAAATTATCGAGTTTTCGTTTGGTTTTATTGAATTGAATATCAAGTGATGACAAAGTTTGCAAATCATCTGATAGTCGTTTTTCATTTACTTCCCTCTCTTTCACAGTTAGTCTCAATTTTTGCTTAATGTCTTCAGTAAGCAAAACAGCATTTTTCCAATTGAGAAATGATTCTATTTTAGAAACTCTACCAAAATATCCGCCACTCATCGGCCCCTTGAATGAGACAAAATCGCCGTCAACTGTGACACAATCGAGTTTAGAACTGCGCGCAAGAGTTGCAGCTATTTCTAAATTACGGCAAATTAATGTTCGATCGAATAAATACTTCATAACTCGACTGTATTTCGAGTCAAACTTCAGAAGACTTGTCATCACTACGGCGTTGTTCTTAAGGGATTATCAGATAATAAAGTTATTGTACTCTATATTATACTTAGAGTTGACTTACATTCACATTCGGATAATTAATGTCTTTCAATACGAGTTTATTTAAAGCAATGAATGTCATGTCACCGCACAGTTTGTTTTTGTTGACTTCTTCCAAGATTTTGGTTCCGATTCTGTCGTTTTCGACAATATGATAGAATAGCTTTCCTTTAGCCGTTACTTCAATCGCATTATTTAGATTTGCGTCAAAAGTGAAACAATCGATTACTTGTCCATAATATCCATCAATAATTGGTTTTAAATTTAACTCATTTTCAAGACTTTCATTTGATTTTTGATGAAATAAACCCAACACTTTGTCAACACTTTCTCGTCCAACAGTTGCAGAATTGCCGGTCATTTTGATTAAATTTCGCTCAATTTTGGATTTTTCATCGATTAGTTTTGTTTCTTCTTGTTTTATAGCGTTCTCAGAATCCCATAACTCTCTAAAAATATCAAATAATAAATCAAATAATAAATTAAAACTCATTAAAGTCGAGGTTTCAGCTAAAACTCACGTTCGTTTCAATTCATATTTCTTAATATTTTGATTCAAATCAGACAATTGTTTCCTTTGGTTTTGAAGACTCTTAATTAAGTTTTCTTCTTCAACAACAAATCCCTATAAAATAAAAAGTAATTAAACCTAAAAATAACATAAAAACTGCTTTACATTCTGTTCTTCTTCGAGTTTGGTCTTTTCATTAGTTATAGCAAAAGCTTCTGCTTTACGAATAGAAATGAGTTTTCGATTGGACTCGATTTGGTGTTCAATTTTAGGCAATTCACTTAATATCCAACGATTTCGTTCTTCAACTGAATTAAACTTTTCTTTTCTCTTTTGTTTCTCATATAACTCTATTTTTCTGCGCTCTTTTCTCTTCAACTCTTGCATAATATCTTTTTCTTTCTTTTTCAAGTCTTCAAACTTCAGACAAATCACATTGAATTTCTTCTTTTTGCGATCAATCAAATCCTTAACTTCTTTGAAATCCTTATCAGCTTTTTCTTGAGCACTTTTATCAAAAACCAATTTCTCTTTAAAATCTTTAATTTTCGACTCAATGACTGCCTTTTCTTTAGCACATTCTTCGATACATTTATTAATTAGATTCAAATCATTTCTGTATTGATTAATAGAATCGATACATTCTTTCAATTTGTGAGATAAAGTTTCAGATTTTTCTTCCAATTCATGTAATTTTTGTCTCTTATCGACAAGAACTTCATTAATCTCTTGCTGTTTGTTCTCATAAACAGCGATTTCATTCTTAGCGTTTTCAGACTCAGTGTTAAGTATAGTATACTCTAAAAGACGTCTTCTTTTATCCCATTTGGTAAAAGTGGCCAAATCTTTCTTTTCAGTCTCCAAATTAAGTAATTTTTCATTTAATGATTTGAGACAATCATTGATTTGTTCAGTTTTCTGTTGGGTTTCAGACAGCAGTTTTAAGGTTTGTTTTTTCCTCTGGTCATAGATTTGAGTTCCGGCCACTTCTCTCATCACATTCAGACGATATTCATCTGAAGAAACAGCCATTTCATTGATTTTACCTTTAATTGCAATCAAAACATTACTTAAACAATACTTAATAGAAACTAATGATCGAAACCTTGTTTTACGATATAATAGGGATTAGATCTGGAAAATCCGGCCGTTTCTAAAAGGTTGACCACATCTGAATAGTTAATCATTTTTCCATTAAGAAAATACTGATCTTTTTTGAGTCCAATTTGTCTTCTGATAGATATTAGATCTGAATCGATAGGCATTCTGTGATCGGTGTTATCGAGTATTATCTCTACAAATGCTGTCATTATTCTCATGTCTTTTACAGAACTATTTTCATGAATTAATTGTTGTCTTTGTTGTGATGTTAAGTGAGAGAATTCATCGCTTAATACGAATTGAATGGCATTAAAAAGGTTTGATTTTCCGCAACCGTTTCGACCGATTATCACATTATGTTTTGGCGACAATTCTTTCAATTCGTTTCGTTCACGATATGAACGAAAACCTGTTATTATTATCTATTTTTCACAATTAAAACATTTTCAATCCTTTATTCATTTAGTTTTAATTATAATTAAGACTTACTTTTTTGATAAACATTTCCTCATTTCTTTGTCTTTAGTGCGCAATTAGTGTGAGAAATGCGCCAAAAATTGGGATTTTTGTGTTTTACTCTTTTTATACACTTTTGTAATACACTATTCAATGCATATTAAAGTGTTTATTGTATGTAAAAAAGTATCCAATTTCTCAGTTTATGTTGTTTTCAATGTATTTCAGGCTTATCTATATTTTGTTCATTACTTTTAATTATGATTTAGTTTTCATTTATAGTAATTTTTGAAGATTAATATCCAAAAAATAGTTTTACAAACAATTACAGAATTACACAATAATACAAACAACTATTGATTGACTAAAAAGTTGAAGTCTTATCTTCAAATTGATCTTAAAATACGAGTTGTGACACTTTTGGACAAAAGAGTTGAGAAATTAAGCAATTTTTAGAAGAATACAGAAACAAATGATTGTGTTTTGAACAGTCAGAACAATCGCTTTGAATAAAGTTTAGTTAATGAGTCGCTTCTCTCAAGTTTAAAGTTATTAAACTGTTTAAACTGATTAAAAGTTAATAAGTTTTGCCATAAACTTAACGTTGAAAAGTTTGGTTCTATAAAAGTTGAGTACAGTCTTTGATCTGAAATGTTGAAAGTTTTAGTGATTAATTGTAAGAAATGTAATGATATTTTTGACACTTAATTGTGACAATGACACAAATGTCAAATGTCAAATGACACAAATACGCAAACTATTTAACAGAACCCAAGTTAGAGTACAAACAAAGGTTTACTTTTAGTATATAAGCACTTGTTAATGGACTGTCTCTTTTTATTGTAATAAAGTCTCTTTAAATCTAAGGTTATAATTTTAAGCTACATTTTATTTGATTTGCTTTATTAAGTTGTATTTTAAAAGAAAGATAATGTCATCCAAACAACAAGAAGTGCAAATATTTTCGCGTGTTTCTAATATACCGCTCGTAAACTCAGCTCTAATTATTGTGATTGATATTTACGGTCGTATTAAGAACTATAACGGGTTTGTGAACGCAACTCTCTCTACAACTGAGCATTCAATTAGTTATGTGGCCACCGCTACCCCTGTCACTAAAGTCACCAAAAAGTTAGAGAAACAGATCAGTTTTGCCGACTCTATAGCTTGTAATGGTTTGGATACATTGCAAGAGAAAGTGCCGTCGATTAAGAAGTCGGCGCAAGAGATCAAAGATGAAGCTGTGGAACGAATCGTCGAATTGAAGATTTATGGGATCAATCAGTTGACTACTTTTAAACAAGTCAGTATCGAAAAGGCCTATTTGGTACTGGAGCGACCATTTGTTAAAGCTATTCACCAGATGTTCGTCCAATTTATTGATGTCTTAGAGAAAGGACTGGATGAATATTTGCCGCCAAATCACGACCAGAAAGAGACTCATCTCCAGAAAACAGCACTTTCTCGTATGGCTTTCTTACCGTTTAAAGTACAGGACAGACTCAAAGCCCGATACAACCAATTTCTTGTCCACATTTCCGGGAACAAGTCTTAATATTCTGTTGTCCAAACACTACTATTTCTGATATTCCATTTCAATGTAAAGTTAATTTCATAATACTATAACTGTTTTAAATTGAAATTTTTCAATAAGATTTTATGTAATTATTTTTAACATAACTAATAAATTTTAAGTTTGATTTAATTGAAATTCGATAAAAGTATGCGTTTCTGTGTTGAGTGCAATTGATCACTAAAAATAGGAATTTCTCTGTTTTGAACTATAATAAAGTTCATCTGAAGCTATTAATGATCCATTATTTTAAACGTAACACTTGAGGTATTTACTGATTATTGCCTGTTGAGCAATAGGCAACTTATAGAATGAGTCCCTATTTCAGAGATAACGTCAATCACTTGATCATAAAAGTATAAAATCTAAATTTAGAATACAATAAAAAAAACTATTTCTCGAATTCAGTTCAGCTCTTAGTTATGATTTGGATATTTGAATGGCTTACGAGTTTAAGCTTATTCTGATTTTGATGATCAGACAACTATTTGCTTGATATAGAGGTTAAATGTCTCTCTTCCTCAGTTCATATTCTTTTGAAAACTTCAATCGACTCTATACATTATTTTTGAAAATGATTGTATTTGTGTTCGCAAATTATAAGTTTATGTGTCAATGTATTATTTTATTATTTACTTAATTGGGAATAATATCATATGTTATATTCATATTAAGTTTAATTGATATCTATTAAACTAAATAATTGTGAGCCAGTATAACATGTAATGTTAGTAAGATTTTCAAACCAATTATTATATTTGCTTAGAAAGTGAACTTCTATTGAAACTTTTTCTCTGAGTTTTATAAACCGTATAATTTAGATAATTATGAAATTGTTTGTTTAATCTGATGCAAACCAGTTCTCATGCTACTAATGATTTTGACCATAGGTTATAACTATTGATTAGCGTATAACGAGTTTCAATGTTGTAAACCTTATCTTAAAGATTGTTTTTGAGTCCAACAAATTGTTACTTTGAAAATTTCATTTCAAAATAAAACCTCAATTTACTCAATCAATTTCATTAGTTTAACAAGAAATCATTTGAAACAATCGTATTTTTAAGTCAGTCAATGGTTATAAAATCCTTGAATCTCCACCTGACCAGCAGTTCAACTGACATCCTATTCAAATGTCAACCAATGGGACATTTAATCACTATAATAGACTAATTGAATTAATTTTTCTTAGTTCTTAGCTGACCTTTGAACTGCTGGTCAGGAAAAGATTGATGAATTTTCCAAAAGTTGTTGTTTCGTGTTGTGTTAGAAGTTTTCAATTGATAAGAAATACTATAAATATTAATGAAAGTCTGTTTTGTCAAATCTCACATTTAATAAATTTTATTCAAAGAAATATCAAATATTTATGGAGTCAATGAGTAGTTTTATTTTGTAGTTTTAATCCCATCAATGAGTAAGTCTTAAATTTTGAAATATTTGTTTCCATATCTAAATCTGAGACCTATAAGAAGATAGTGATGACCAGCGAAGTCGGAACCATTACAGACATTGATCAGACTCGTATTGGGATTATAATCCATATAAAACCTCTAGAATTGCTTCTTTCATGTCATGTTAGGTCCTGAAGATGATAAATTTGATCCTTTTTCAAACTTTGAATAAACTCTTATTGAAAACATTAGGAATTAAAGAAAATAATTTTTAATAAAAATTCTCTGAAAATTGGTGTTTTAAAAGTCGGTTTTTAAGTTTTGAGTTTATTATGAAATTATGCGATACGCACAATGAATAACTGATGAGTTGTTTAAACATTTTAAAATGATTTGTACTAATTATTATGTATTTTATAGGTTTTTCTTTAATTATACTTTGACTGAATAGAGAGTGTTTATCAATTAAAAGTAGGTTAAGTTAAGTGGGAATCCCGACAAAGATTAGATTTTTGGAAAATAGAAATTATCCTATTTCTTAATAGTTTACATCCTATATAGAGCTTTTACCAGTTTATAGCTTTGTCTCCGTTATATAACCATTGGCTATAAATCAGTATTTCTTATTCAATACTAAAATAACTACAGGAACACACATATTATGCATAGATTTGTTCTGATTGAATGAGTGATTCAAAATCGATGTATTGATAAAACACTTGAGTCAAAAATTTTCTTTTAATAAAATATTAATTATTTATAAACTGGAATTTTTACTCCAATGTACAAATTAAAGGTTTCATTATAGTTCATTTTAATACATTATTCATTAAGGTGTAGATACAAAACTCCTTTGCTTGACATGGAATTCATTTAAAATAGCTATTCGTTAATTTTCACTTCTAAGTCAATATATATATAATTATTTTATTCTTTGAGGTGTGCGAATCAGGAAATCTTATTTCATTTTTCGCATAAATCTGTATATTTTTTAATCAAAATAGATTAGAATCAATTAAACATTTTTACAATTTTTACATTATGACATATTTTATTTTATTTGCGATAATTTTTTATTGAATTCATTAAAGGAGATTTAGGAGATCTTTGAGCATTCACAAAGTGTACTTTTGTATCAAAGCCTCACTTAATTCACGTAAACTATAGTTTCATTTATTCATTTAAAATGAAAAAAATTACTGAAGAGGAGGAATATTTTCTTCATTTGAAAGACAATAAAATATGAAGTACTTTAAAATAGAAATTAAGGACAGAAGGTTTGCCCAAATTTATTATAATTGAGATTTAATTGACAATTACTGAAAATTTCTCAAGTAGCAGGAAATTGCTTTACAGGACAACCTGCTGTCAACACAAGTGAATTTTTCTTATTTCCTCAAAAGCTTTTAATAATGCTTATGATCTTATCAGCAATGAAGTGATCATAACTGTTAATAATTAACTTTTTTTGTCGACTATTTTTAAAGATAGAAATAGTTTAAACAAATTCTTGAATAATATTATGTTTTGATCATTTATGCAAACTTTAAGAATGAGGAAAAAAGGGTTATCAACTATTATTTTTAATTGTATTCTCAATTGCATAATCATTTAATTTTATACTTAAAGAGATGATTAATGACTAATTATTAAATTACAAAAACATCTCTGTATTCTGTCTTTTGTAACTTTTGTATTATTTGTCTATTTTATGCTCGAGCTGAAGCTCATAGAGCTGGGCTCTGAACTGATTTGTTTCGAGCACATAAGCTGATACTGACGCCACTCTATAAGTAAAGACTAATTATTTGATTCTATTGACTTTTAAGAAAAATCTCATATAAGCTCATAACCAGCTTAAGCTCAGAACGAGTTTGTGTGCAAATTATCTTTCAACTCAAAAATTGCTTCAAAACAATAATACAAATTTTATAAAAAGTTTTTAACTGTCTTTAAAGATTTAACATTTTTCAAGAATTTGATTTAACCAAACAGTTTGTACTTTTAGTTATTAATTTTTAACTCAGACTAAAAAAATAAAAAAATATGATATTAATCAAAAACATACAACACTTTATATTTAATACATATTAGTGTAATAATCTCTCAATTAATTAATTTGTTGATGAATTACTCAAAATTGACACATTTGAGGGAGAATTTACAGATGAGTTATTTTTAATAGGATTTTGTGCTCCGCTTATTGTTGGCGCGGATAAAAAATTTTGAAGAACTGATTCTTGTGCATGAAAATTGAATGGATAATAATTTGTGCGACTGGGAAAGTTGCGATAATAGGGTGACATTCTTTGATAATAGTAGTAATTACTTAATTGCATTTGAGCCAATTCTGAGCCTGAATTTCTATTGGGTAGAGATAGTGATACTGATACTGATTTCTCTTTTGCTTCATCACTAATTGTTGACTTTTCGCTTCTAATTAATCTTGAATTATTAGATGGAAGTGAATCTCTCATCTCTTTAAGTTCTTGACAAGCTATGCAAAAATAATAAATTTCAAATTAAATGCTCTTATTTTTTACTTTTATGATTAGGATGACATTAAACTAGATTCTTAAAGATATATTAAAGCCCTAAAAGAAAAAAAATCAAAATAAATACATGAGTCAAAAGCAAAAGCAAACTTATATTGAAATCGGACGGAAAATAAAAACTCGGAAATAAGTTTAATTCTGATTATCACAGATTCGTTTGAAATATTCATAGATAATGCTTAAAAACTAAAACTCATGATAACGTGTATAACCATTTCTTTAACTAATTGAGATCTATGTTATTTAACCACCTCTTAAATGGTTGTAAACTTACCATTTCTGATTGAAGATAGTGTGAGATTAACATTACGCTTCTCCTTAAGTAAAGCATAGGCAGCACTTAAGGCTATTTCTTCGTTCAGTACTTCCGATCCCATCATTGCATATAATTCGGTCATTAAATGCTGACTTGTTTTCCAAATGTTTTTTTTACTCTCTTCGTCAGCTTTCTCCTCATCGTTTTTATTATTAAAACTCTGATGAAATGAAATATTTTCTTCGATCAATTTTTTACTCTTCTTCAATCTTTCTTCAATGCATTGTCGTCTTCTGAGAGCCACCTGAGCCGCCATTATTCTTCTTCGTTCATCAATTAAACTACATTTATCGCACTGACACTCTTTCCACGGACAGTAGTTTTTATGATCTAAAGATTCAATTTATGTTAAATTTAAGCTCATTTTCGGCTTTACTTGTGAAACAAAATGCTCTGAAACTCTCAGTGATTGAGAAAAGTTAGCGCATTGTATGACTCAATCTTTGCTCAATAGTAGTCAATAATTTAATTTTGAAAGTTTCATAATAAGATGACAATCATTTTTGAAAGTCGAAAATTTGAGAATTTTTTACATATCAACTCATATCCAAACATTATAACATAATTAAGACTTTAGAGCAAAATCCGAAAAACATGTGTCTATAGTTCCCTATGACTGCCCTCCAAATAGTTTATATGTTGAAAAATTCGATATGACTTTTGATGAAAAAAGTGAAATTTAATCCCTTCTAAGAATATTTTATCAGTCCTAGTAAGCGTGCGGTAGCACCCTTACCCTCACCCTATGACCTCACCCTAACTTGATTGATGAATTGTGCGCGAGATCAGCCACAATATTGTTGCAATTTTTATTTATAGCCATTATTCTAATGTAAGTTTCTCTCAATCGACTGGTCATAAAACTCATTTGTAAATGAATTTATTTCTTGTTGAATATAATTACACTAATCCTTTAATTAAAGGGTTCTTTAGAGTTTGATTTATCTTATGATTTACTATTTAATTTCCTCAATTCATGTTTTCATTTTTGAGTCATTTTTTTGCATCAAAACTCGTAAAATACATTATAGGGACAGATGAGTCTTCCGGCGGTGTCATAGAAGCCAAATTGCAATCAAATATTCAAATTTTACAATAGGAAAAGAGTATTCAAGTGTTTATACTTTCATTTAAATTAATTAATTTGATAAAAAGTGTAAAAAATTTAAAAATGGCTTAAACAACGAAACTGTCTTACAATTTATTTTATGAAGAAATTCAAATTCAATTCATGGCTATAATCAGTGTGTTTTGAATTGTGAGGGGGGCTAAAGCTCGAGCTAAAGTTCGTGCGCACTATTTCTATGAGAGTTAGTTGAGAGGTTGGTAGGGGTTTAAAAATTGAATTTTTTGTGATTCGAAAATCTTAATAATGATAACGTCTTTTGCTTTTTCATAAGATAAAAAATATTTTTGTTGGTTTATCGCTTGAGTCAACCAGAAATCATTGCGTGTATTCTCAATCATTCGAGTTAAGGCTCACTTAAACAATTATGGATTTAGCTGTAAGACTTTGAAAGCTTATTCATTAGATCTCATGATTTGCTGAGAATTTAGTAAATTTACTACTTTTTGTTGCAAAAGTTCATTTTCATATAATTTTATGAACACTAATTCTCATTACAGA
>JAQFZT010001815.1:0-13571 GCA_034696325.1 Camisiidae sp. | reverse complement strand
TCCGTCTTTCAGTCCATTAACCCTCATTCCAATAATGAAACTCAATTATATGTCAATTTCCAAAATATAGCAATAGAATGGAAAAATTAACTCTTATTTCAATAATCAAACGCAATGAGAAAGCAAAAAAACTGTTATTTACTGTTAAAAAACTGAATAGTTTTTGCAAAATCACTTTTTGAATCTTGTATTATTGAGATACTTAACTATTGTAAGTTTTTATTAACCCTTAAAAATGTGTTGAATGTAAATAAATCGTTGCCAAAAATGTTTAATTAAATTGTTTTATTGTTGCCAAAAATTTTAAGCAAATATAGTTATCATGTGTTTTATCATTAATATACGATTCTTGAACAGTTCCACCGCGAGTTATAATACTGATTCAGTCTTGTTTAGGTTAGTCTTATTTATTGAAAATATTCTTTAAAATAATGTCATCTCTATTATATAAACAGTACTTTATCTTAACGTAAGATATAATCAAATCATTTTAATGAGATTTTCCCAAAAAACTTTTGGATATTGAGGAGTCAATACTTAAATAATAAATAACTTCTGCTAATCAATTGCTATTTAAACATGATATATATGCATAACATTAAATAATGTACACATAATAGCAATGAATTAAAACTTGTACGAAATAACTTTATCCATAATTTAAATGTGATGTTTGAATTAATGAGAGATTGAGGTTTACAGGTATCTATTTGTAATGATTAACTATAAGAGCACTACTAGTATTTTGATTAAACAAAGATTAGATCTGGAGTGTGTACTGTTTTAGTAATTCACGCTTCACTGTATTCGATATTTATTTTATTCTACATTTAAGGAGAGTGTACACCGTCTGCACACCGTATGTTCTCTCATATAAGTTATGCGCTCTTTCAATAGCAAGTCTCTTAACAGAGTCCGGAAAATATTATTTCTTAATTTACTATAAGTATTATCAATCAAATTATAGTTGGGTTTTGTATGTGAGCCTTCACTCAAATTCATACATACAGTCAATTATACAAGACTTCAAATAAAACAATAGTTAGTTTTGTTGCTTTTGCATGAATTTTCATTGAAGTCATTTTAGTTGAGTTAAGTAACTTTTGAACAATACATAATGCATAACAAAAACTACTGAAATCATTCATCATTGGCTTATCGATCTTAGCAATAGTGTCAAGCAATAAGCAATAACATTGTAATCTGTTGTAATATAAAACTTTATTCTTCTATAACATGACAGATCACTCTCTTGGGATCAATATGACTATAAGGTCACTCAGGACTTGAAATATCACTGTCTCCTCATCTTATATTTAATGCGCTTGTATTGACTTTAGTTGTAAAAAAGATTACACTCTAATTAACTTTGATAGAGGAGTTATGTGACTCAATAGACAACTTGAAGACCTACAATGTCAGCCATTTCTCTTTATATAATTACTTTGCCAGCCGGTAATTTGCTTGTGAACTAGTAATTAACTTCATTTCAAAAGACCCAATTTTATTGGTTTATTATGGCTAAGCTTTGTTCATAGAAATTTAAGATGTAATGTTTTATTGCATCTTAAAATTTAATTTCGCACATAATCAAATGTTTGCATCTCATCACTATTTTTTCACTAGTATTACTGCAAAAGGGCAAATGATCTTTCTTAACAGATCACTACACAAACTTTGAGTTAATCAACTGCTAATTATTCTCCTATATTTTACTGACTGGTCGTGTCATTTCAATTTTTCATATTCTTCATCTTCTTTAGTTGGATAGAAATAAAATCATCACTTGCTTTGCTTTTTATATTTAATATTTTATAAGTTCATTTCTGATTTTATTGTCATTCATAGCTAACAATATCTGGAAAACTAAGAATATTCAAACTTCAAACTTTAGGGAACCAGATCTGACAGTTATTGAAAAGTGATGGTTCCTAAAACTCATAGGGTTTCTGGTACACAAACCCCAAAAAATAATTGGCTATTTAAAATATTTAATATAACAATAAGGACAAAGGTGACCACAAGCATTCATTTGAATTGAATATCGAAAATAACAACAATTTTGGGAATGTTAAATATTTGCTGTATTGGTTTGTTTTTATAGTGATTCACTTTTCGGTATTGATCTATTGAAATGATCAACAAAAATGAAAATATTAATCGCAATTAATGGTTATTCAATATTGAAAATGATTATTTTTCAAAAATTCTGAAATGATGTGTCGCGAAAAGATGTTTTTTCAACAATTTAGGCTAAAAGGGTTGGTGTTGAACAAAAAAAGTCTGAAAATTATTAGATTATAATAACAATGTTTAAATTTGTTTTTCTTATATTAAGAAATTCAAATCAAACCAATGAAATAAATTTGATTTATTCATTCATTTTCCTTGAATAAGATTTGAAATAATTGTCTTCTTAGGAGTTACTTGAATCTACTCCTACCTAACATTTGAAAAGTGCTACTTTAGACGTATTTCGATAGAGTGAAAGCGTTTGAATGGATTGAGAGTAATCCAAATCTTAAGAGCATTTATATTCTTGTTGTAATTTCACTATTCTCTCGTGTTGATAGAAATTTTGCTCGCATATGAATTCACATTATCGATTGATAGCATTGTATAGTATATCAAATATTTGGTGGCAAGTACTCTACTTTAGTTACAAGTGCTATTTCAGTGCTCCATAAAACTTGAGTACAGAGCTTTGCGAATGCATCAGATGCTTAATATTGATCAATTGGATTGAATGCAAATTTAAGTTTCTAAATAAAAATAACTTATAAACTGTCTGAAGGCACAGCTGAACTTCAAATTGTCAATTATTTATAAAGTTTTATTTAAAACTAAAATTTGAAATTTACATTTATTTCGATTGAACTTATAAACGCTGTAGACTTTAATTCATTGATATTCATCTGACGTGGTGTTGGAAATTTACATTTTCATATAGATTTTAGGAATAATATTGACACAATATGACAGCATAAATACCATATCCCTTCATATCATTAATATCTTTCGAATGCATAAAACACTATCATATTTTATCATAAAAACCATTACAGAATCTCCTCTACTAAATCTAATCACTACTTCCCAACCAATAATGAACTTGAAAATGAAAAATCTAATCATTTATTAGAAGTGACACTTATTCAGATAACTACCCAATAAATTAAATAAACATTTTTCATCAAATCAATTATAAATACCATATTCTGTATATTGATATATCGATTGTGTAAATAAAAATTCTAAAGAAACTAGTGTATAAAGTTTGTTATCTTTTATCTGTTTGTTATATCATTTTCAGAGATGTCATAATTATTTATTCTTTATTCCTTAGCTCTAAAATAGCTCTAAACACTTAACTGAAAAAATATATGCAATTTAGAAAAAAATACAATTAGTTTAAGTTTATTGTTTAATCACAAAGATTGGACTTCTTTTGAACTCTTATATCTCAATACTTTCTAAATCTAAAGCAAAGATTCAGAGATTAAATTTGTTTTGATTATACATTACTAGTATTGATAAATACGAATTTATTTTGTATTTCATTCAAATGAAATATTTATATTTAAAGAAATTGAAGTGAAAAAATAATTATTGACTAAACGAATCGTACATTCAAGTGTTTGCTAAAGATAAGTAATAGCAAAATGCTTAAGGCTTAATGAATAAAGACTCGGAAACATCATAACAGTTAGCATTTTTTCAAATTTGATTTTAGAGCTAAGGCTCCTTTTGCATTGACATGCTTTATATGGAATGTCCATGATTTCAAAATTGATGTCTCAACTTTTCAATTAGGTTTAATTGCTTCCATTCAATTACCAGTAAGTGAAAACCTAAGTTTCTTTTGTAAATGAGTTAAAGTATAATTGGTTTCTCTAATAAAAGTTAGTACAGTATTTGGCAGAAATGTCTTATGGCATCTTTTGTCCAAACCATTTCTTGCAAAAAGGTTTTTTATCTTCATATTTCAAATTAATATTATTATGTGTAACGCAATGAAACCCTTTTGTTTTGATGTTTGTAAACAAACCAAACATTTGTAAAAATTTGTTCACAAACATTAAAGCAAGAGGTTTTCACTGCATAGCACATAATAATCTAATTTCTATATCAGAATAAATAATGTTTAGGGGCTGAAAGTGTTTAGATAAAAGATACAAAGATTTTTTGAGAAAACTGTACGAAAGTGTTTAGATAAAAAAAATACAATAAAAGATTTTTTGAGAAAACTGCACAATAGTGTTATTCGTAGCATTCGTACAATAGTGTTGTAGCATGGCAAGTACAAAACTAATTAATAACCATTGGTTCTAAAATCCGTTGTTTCCTAGAACTTCTCTAGCAATTAGTAGATTTTATGTATCGATTAATAGAATGTATCATTTTAAAGCTTATTCATTTGGGGGAATCATTGAGAATGTACTTCAATATTAGGTCAGGTGGAATCATTCAAATATCAAATGCTATCTATGCAAAAATCAGTTAAAATAGAATCTTAGACTCAATTATTGACTTGACTCTCGCCATTATTGAATTTATAATTATTATGAATTGGATTATATGACGTTTGCACGGGTAACATTTGGCCCAAATTCTTTAAGTTCATGTAAATAACGAAAATTTTCATCGATTAAACTTACTCAACTTTAATTGGTCCAGCATAAAATATTTTAGGTATAAATATAAAAATCATCACTCAATCCACTGTTAGCGTGAATCCAAATTATTTTTCACTTAAATTGCCATACAGTTTACCCAACTTATTGTGAACGCCTTGGGCCGCACCGACCCATTCACTTTAAGCGGGATGGATTGTACTTGACTTTTTATACTTAAAATCAAAATAAATAACTGCATTAAATTGAAATTAGTTTTATAAAGTCAATTATAAAAAAGTTCAAAAAAGTATTAATCACAAAAACCTGGCGTTTGTTTTTGACTTTTTAGTATCATTGAAGACGATATTCAACAATTGGTAATTTAACTGTATATACGATTTGGTCGAGCGAATGCTCTCTGTTTGAAGCTCAACCAGCTTTCCATTTGGTATATCTCTTCTCGAGGGAAATTAGGTAAGATCAAGGCGTTTGCCTCACGGGTTTATCTCAGAACTCGTGGATTCACTGTCATGACATCATTGAGTATGTTTTGTTTTATGTAATATGTGTAATATGTTTGAACAAATATAAAGATTGTTTGCATGTTCAGTCCATTTTTTTACTTATTTTGCTTTAAAAGTCAGCATTTCTTTTATTCCTCCTGATTCTTCCTGAAGAAAATCTATAAAACAAACCTACTGTCAGTTCCGGAAGTCAAATATGTCAAAACAATCTCTAATGTGTTGATGTCTAGCCATTCACAAAAATATGATATATAAACAGTATATGTTATAGCAAAGAGTTAGAATCAATGTGCAAAATGGCTAATGTTGTAGTGATTCTGTGTAACAGTAATTCAGACGATCCAACTGTGAGCCCAAATACGGAAGGAAACTCTTTAGAAAAGCAGTTCAGTCAAACATTTCCCTTCTGATCCGCTTTTATTAGCGTTTTCAGTCCCTAAAGCTGTTTATATTTCTTCATAATCTCATTGTTTTAATATGCCGTCAAGTTTTGTGATTTTATTTTCACCATCAAATACGGTCAGTGTCTGAAAATCTGTGGTTTCAGTCACAAGATTTAAATTTGCCTGAATTGTTGCTCTTAAATATATAAGAATTGGATTTTAAAAATTTATAAAATTACCGGCTCTACAATATTGTATTATGAAATGTTTAGAGATTTTGCAGTCAATAAAATCCATCACATTTTTGTGAAGAAGAATTCTGGTCTGGAGAGCGCTTTCAAAGACTGATCATTTATTCGATGATTGTTTGAATCACGCATAGACTGGCATTTGTGCAACACATAAAGAAAATGTTTTGCAAAATAAAACATAATATCAATGTATAAAAATTGATTTTGAATGAAAATATTTTCCAATCTCATCGAAAAATATTCAAACTATCAAAAATTCGATCAAAAAATAGTATTTGTTTGACATACAATTTGAACGTGTTGTATGAAATTATAATCTTTGAAGAATATGATAAATAAATCTCTAAAACTTTATGCATTATTTATCAATAAATCATGAATTGGTAAATGAAAAGTAAACTTCCAATTGAAATATACAGCATAAATAAATTGGATGAGCATTTGATTTATGTGAAATAACCCTTTCAGATAATCCAAAAATGCTTGAATTATCGAACAATTTTTTAAGATTGTAAAATACCTTTGATTTTCCATAAAAATTTTAATTTCCTCAACAAACTAATGGCTATTTTGAATGAAAAAGAAAATTTGAATAATGTTCACATTATGTTATACGAATTGAACTGCATTGAGGCACAGCTGAATTTGATTCTAATATAAACATATCTCTATTTGAAGACCATTTGCAAAACATATTCATGATATGATGTTAGAGATAGCAATAAAGCATTCATATGATTGAGAAAGATATTCCAATTCTACGTGTTAAAGAAAATTTGTTGGGCTGAAGCTATGCACTGGGATTCAATACTCTTGTGGTTTGCCTCTAAACGCTTCAATTCAATATTCTCTATGCTCTAAGTCTTGATGGTCTTCAGTGTCAGTCATTCTTTATTGTCTTCTTATGCTTAGTTCCTTATTATATGTTTAAATTATTATAGAATGTTGTCTGACAGTGAGTAGCAATCCTTTCAAATGTAATCTCAGAGAATGATAAATTGTAGACATCAAGAATATGCTTATAAATTAGTCATATGAGAGATAGTTTCAATTTCATAAAAAGGATTACAAAGCTTCAAGTGCTTATGTTGTTAATACACTCACTCAACTCGACAAAAGATTAAGCGATGAGATAGTAAATTAATAATTGGCTTTTTTACACTTTTATAGCCATGTATTGGATTTTCAGCTCATAAGTTTAGTTTCCTTTTTATGAGCTAAAAATACTTCGAATATCTAATAAAATATAAGCTTATATTAAAGCCTATTTCTCAATAGCTTTAACTCAAAGAAAATGTTA
Organism: Camisiidae sp.; assembly: GCA_034696325.1. Taxonomy (NCBI): domain Eukaryota; kingdom Metazoa; phylum Arthropoda; class Arachnida; order Sarcoptiformes; family Camisiidae; species Camisiidae sp. Next base: position 6,497 of record JAQFZT010001815.1, on the reverse strand, counting down.
ACAAAATCTTAGCATAAATATCTTTTCCATTATTATATTGAGTTATTATATTCACTGAAATATCAATCAACAATTTACCCGTTAGTAACTTATGTTAACTATTCATTGTATTTATTTAAACCTTTCGATGAAATGTTTGCAACTCATAATGAACACAAATTTCAAAATTTTCTATTTACAGAATACAAAACTAATTAGGAATAAATGTTCATTTTAACTGCTAATTTTTAGCTTTCGATTCAGATATTTTTCTTTTTATTTATAAATCATAATAAATTACTTAAAATGAATTATTTTGTGCATTTTTAAATTATGAATTGTTAATATTGCAGAACTGACTCTATCATTAGAACAGAACAGAAACATAATTAGAAACAGAGTCATTCATTATTCAATACAGGCCTGTTTGGGTAGTAAACAGGTTCAGACAATTTTTCAATTTCGACAAGTTTTCACTTTTTCATTTCCCAAAATATTTCAAATTTATAAAAACCAGTCAATTTTTTCCAAATTCATCATGCCTTTCAACTCAGTATTAATTAGAAAGTTAAATTTTAATAGTTCTCATGTCAACTTTCACATAAATTGACTGAAATATTCGAAAATTTTTAAAAAGAGAAAAATTTGTTATTTAAAATAGTTTTTCTCCACTCAATGAACAATAACTCTCAATAGTATAGTATCGTGAAAAAGGTTTGTCTTAATATAGTTATGTAAAAAGTTATGCCTTTTGAAAATAGTTAACGAGAATACATAAAGTATGAGAATCTTAACCCAAAAAACCTTTTTTGACGATACTGTACTCAATAATTACTCAACATCAATAAATTAAGTTTCAAACTTTTTTGTTTGGGTGCAATCCAATTAAAAGCAAACATTTTCTCTCGTAAGTTAAGTCTAAAAACTCGTTCGTTGATTAAATTTTTTTTATCTGATTACTAAATGTTTGAAATTGAGTACTAATGTGTAAGAAGTCATGAAAACGATAATTTATATGATAAAAATATGATTACAATTTAAATAATATTCATATTTCCTTGAATTGTGTCGAAATCTTGAAACAATTTATTCAAGCAAATTATTTTTCATTCAATCATTCTTTAAATACTTGTAGAGACAGTTACTCTTCCTTATAATTAAATGGCCGGCTCTTTGAGAAGCTTTGCTTTATCTATATTTCTGTTTCTCTTTTATAATCAGCAAAACAAAAATCATGAGAGCGTAAAATTACGATAGATTTTTCAGATAAAAAATTCTGCAAATTAAAAGTTTTGAAAGAAATAAAGAAATTTTATCAAAACAAATGAAAGTTTGAAAAATTTAGTTCAATTAATTGGATTTCTTAGAGTTTCTTTGGAGCTGAAATGCTGTGATTGCTTTGAAAAATATGTGGAATCAAAAGTCGATTCAACAATTGTACAACACTTTAACAATTTCCCTCAGTCTTCAAACATTTATGCATGAGTTATGAGATTAATGTGTCTTTTCTCGATTTGTTATTTTTCAATCAATACAATAATGTAATGAGTTTATAAAAGCTTTTGGTTTTAATCGAGAAAATATTAGACCAAAAGAAAAGTTTGGTTCGTGTCATGATTGGTGAAAATGTTTTAGTTATGCATCTGCTTCGAGTACCAAAAACAGTGAAGTATTTTCAATGTTTTCCTATCCAAATATACTGTCAGATTTGCATCTTAAGCTTTGACACTTTTTCTATGACATGGTACGCAAAAGATAATAAACTGACAATTTATACGTTTAATTTCATAGTTCTTGTGATGTTGTTTAATATTCATTAGCAGTATTATAAACAGTATTAATGAGTTATGAAAATGCAAATTAGAGTAAACATAATTATAAGTAATTCTTATATTATTACGAGTACTAAGTATGAGCTGTTTTCAAATTATTCATGAAAAATGACTGATTTTACTATTGATTTACAATTAAAATGATCAAACTCGCAATGTTTTGTCATGTTATGCAATATTATGTCTTCCGCTTAAAGTGAGGAAACAATTGATAAATAAGACTCAGTATTATAACTCGGAATAGTTAATGAATTATGAATTTAAATCATAAAAGAAGTACAACTATGTTCACAAAACACTTTTATTATATGAATACTAGGCGAAACCCGTTGCGAGCAACTTATATTAGAATTGAAATAAACCTTTTCTGTTTAACTCAAATATTTTTATCAGAGAATCAGTAGTTTTAACTTAATATTTACTTGAATGAAATGTGCGCGTGATTTCCAATAAAGGGTTTTGATTTTTCTCTATTAACTCTCTATAAGTAAGAAATAGAACTACTATGTATAGAACGCGCTCATTTACATTATTGCGGACGAACACCAGACACTGACACAATATTTTTAGTAATAGAGATGTTATTAGAAGAAGTTCACCTTAAGTTAATTGATTTTCTTTTTCTTAAGCTATGTTCCCACCTTTCATTGATGTAATATAGAAATTAATGAAGTGTAAGAACAACTATTTATACGCTATTCATGCTCATGCCTCTAGTGAGCATAATATGGTTTAAACATGTTCTAGCTATAGTATTTTAATAACCTTTTGATACATACTTCTCGTATAGTCACATATAATAATGTAACAAAATTAGATACATTTAATCAAGGATTAGACTCAAAATATCAATAAAGCCAAAGGTGACACATTTGGGGTGTTTTTCTTCCACTTTAATATGGTTAAAATTTCATTGAACGAATTTACTTATGGACCTGTAACTTAATGAAACTTAATGAAACTTTAGAGTCAAGAATGAACGCTACAAACAAATTCAGTATTTCTGCCTCAGATTCGAGGTATATCTAAATTTCAAGTTCAATAACAATGCATTCATAAAGTTTTTATTGGATTTCAATGAAATTTCATTAATGAAACTTGTTTCCTATCTAAGTTCATTGGTCACTTCACTAATTAACATTTATTAAAGGTGGGAACATAACTTTAAATCTTTTATTCTCTTTATAATCATAAGATTTCACATTAACTAATAGTTGAAATTGGTTTCACTCAAATATTAACATCCGATGAGTAAACACTATAAATATCTATTATAAAATACTTGACGCATGAATTGATTTACAATAAAATTTGACTTTTATGCTTATGTTTCATTTTTTTTATCAAGAAAGCCTATTATCTCTATTTTGAAAATTTCAGTAGAGTTTGAACTATGGTTTTCACAACTTTTTGATCAAAAACAGATTTAAGAAAAGCTTTGAAAATGAATTAACTTAAGATGAATTAAATGATTAAGATTGAAAATGACTTATAATACTTTTTTATTTATTTATAAAGTTGAAGTATATTTTAGAAAAATTACAAACTGAAAATTGATGATCCTTTTCAGCGAATGCATAACGATATCTCACAACATACTAACTGTACTACATCTATAACTACATGAGAACAACATTAAGTTATTCGCTAATTTAGTTATCAATTCGACTTATTTGATTAATCATCGAATAAAAAATTCTCATATTTATTTTGAGCAAATATTTTACAGAAATCTCTGATAATATCTGATACTAGTCTTAAAATTAATATTATATCACAGACTACTAAGTCTTCTTTTATCATCAGTAGCTGTGAAAAAGTATAAATTTGAAGCTCATTCAGAAAACTTACGAAAAATTCAGAAGCTTTGTATTGTATATGAATAGTTCTGTATTCTATGCATTAAATAATTATTTGAAATGTAAAGCTTTTTAACTTAAACTATTTTTCATATAAGATTCATTGAGGCGAATAACAGAAGTTTTACTTTGAAATAGAAGTTTAAAAGTCAAAGTAAGGATAAGAATATGAAAGAGACGAACGAAAGCTTGAGAAATATTTGATTTCAAGTGATGATATCAATAGTTGTAAGAAAAATTTATTTAAAATCAAATAAACAATGATTACCTGATATACCATCGAAAGTCCACCAGAAATTCCAATCAGCGCTCGTTTCTATGAAATGGATGGAAAAATAGATGAGAAAAGTTGAACAGCAGTTTGAAAGGGACAAAGAAAGTGAAGTGATAAAAGCGAAAAGTCTAAATTGGCAAAAGAGGAATAAAGGCTTCGATTTGGACTGCTATACATTATGTGGTCAACATTGGACTGAAGGATTTTTGTTTCCTTTTATTTGACGCATTCAGTATTATTTCAGGAAGTATTTGTCACCTGTACTTACAAGACTGAAGTGCTTAAGCGATCAAACAAAGTATCGCATTGACAGAGATTACAAAATTGAACAATGAATGGCAACTGATTGAGGGCTAAAAAGAAACTTTTTGGTCAATTTGGAGCCCAATGGTGGACACTTTATTATTTTTATCTTAAATAACGATTATTGCCTAAAAATTAGATACATAGTATCGGAATTGATGATGTGCTCAGCAATAGTGATGTAATTGAATAGGTTATGCTTTAAATGGTGTGATGTTGTAATGCAATAAAGTTATATAGTTATGCATAGTTGTAGAGATACAGATACAGATTGTATAGTTGTATAGTTATATGATATGCTTAAATAGTTACGAGTATATCGTTGTTTCTGTGCTGAATATTTTTCATGTATAAAGTGCCACGTCTTGTACAATAAATTTTGCATTGCATTCACGAGCAGCCAATTTCACTTATATTTGCTTAGTCTTGTTGTTACAGAGACTACCCATCATCGCATTTAATTAAAACGCTAATTGTACTTTTCGTTAGTGAACAGCTCTACTAAAAGTTAGGAAGCAATTCCTCTCTATGTATGAATGTTTCAATAGCAGGTTTGTCTTATTGATTTCTCTGCACTGCAATAGCCCCTCATTTCCTTTAAGAGCATTGCATACTTCTATACCATTCTTGCTCTGTTAGCCCTTTTTCAGCTTATTTGAACCAATTAAGCTTAAAAGGATGTTATTATAGGCATAAACATAAGTATTATCTTTTATAAATTAGATGACTCTCTAAATATTACTATTTGGGAGTCAATCAATTTGATGGATAATAGTTTATACAAATTATGCAATTATATATATCTTTCATTTTATTTTTAATCCAAATATTTTATGATAATAATAAATCAATTTTTTATTTTTTCGTCTTTTAAACATTTGAATTTAATTTTAATGATTAAATATGATATCAACAAACATTATTATATCATTAATTAATCAGATTTGAAAAATGTAATCTGTTTTTGAAGTCATTTAGATATTTTGAATAAGATATTGATGTTCAGCCAGTCATCAACCAATGTGAGATTGGGAGGGGGTTGACTCCCACTTGCAAGCCGGGTACCCCTTCGCGATTTTTAGCCTAAATGTAACTCTGAACGAAGTTAGAAGAGAAGTTAGAAACATAATGATGTTTCAGTGAAGAATCTTATACTGATATTGCAGAAGAATCTAATCACGAACAATAAGGTGATTTGATGGAAATAGACAATGATAAATAGCACTTAGGACTACATTTAGAAGGAATGGTCCATTCATCCGATGATTCCCCAACAATTTTCCCCTTAAACAATCAAGTTATATACTAAAAGTTTATCAAATCTATATAATCAACATTTATTTAGATAAAATGTTTTTAATTAAGATTAAAAGTAAGTTATTCGAAAAATTCATTTTAAATCCGAAGGGTTTTAACCCCTACTCTAGAATTGAAATCTGACCCCTCCTGCAACTTCAGACCTTTGGCAAAGACTGGGTTGAGTAATATGTAAGTATAAAATATGCATGAATATAGTTTAAGGCTCAAATCAAATTTGATACATATAATGCTTGATTTTGATCCTCTTTAAGTCAAAATATTATTTTATAAATCCTGAGCAAAAAGATATTTATTATTTAAATTTTTTGCTAAAATTGTGATGACTTGTAAAACTTTTCTAAATAGTGAATTTTGATTCTGACATTATGTATAATAAAAGATAGAATTAGAGTCTCTCTCATTAAGGATTATCTGTAAAATGTACGAGTATTCATAATGACACTCATTAAGCTCTTTTACAGAATAGTGAAATATTTTATAATATGATTTAATGCATTCGGTGAATAATCATCGCATATATTGTTAATATAAGTTATATATAAGTTTATATATTGTGTAAAATACAATATGATATTATTGTTAGAACCGACTCACGCAACCTTTCAATTATATAGACCGTCACTGTTTTCGAGTCTTTTCAAGCGTTTCTCATTTTCTCATCCCTTGCAGTCAATCCGCACTATTTAATACTTGATTTTCTGTAAAGTTCGTTGATTTTTAAAGTGAGAAAGCATTTGCTGACAAAAGCAGACCAGTAAAACTTTGAAATGCCAGTGATTTGGTAGCCGTTGTGACTGCTTCATAGTATATAATGTGGGATGAGTTGATAGACTGCAATAACTATCTTTCTCCCACCAGTGACTTTCAGTTTTAAAGCCTTTCAACTAACTTATAGACAACTATTTTCTATTAGTCCAAGTCATAACAGTA
>JAQFZT010001814.1:0-13575 GCA_034696325.1 Camisiidae sp. | reverse complement strand
GAGAGAGAGAGAGAGAGAGAGAAGGAGAGAGACAGACATACAGACAGACAGACAGACAGACAGACAGAAAGATAGAATGACAGACTGATAGAGAGATAGAGAGGGAGACTGACAGAGAGACAGAGACAGATAGAGAGAGGGAGAGAGAATCTTACCGCATATATTCTGTATATCAAATTATGAATCCAATCATAAGTGAAAAAATAAATGCCATATTTATCAGAATACTTCAAAGAGTCATTTGCATATATTATATTCTTTTCTTCATTGAAATTTGAATCCAAATGTGCAATATTGAGTGTGGAAGTTTTTCCATTTTCGACTGTCCAAAATATGAAGTTGTCATCTAAATCGTAACCTAATTCATAAATCTCTTTAACAAATAAATTGGAAACATGTTTTAGATTTTGATTAGATTTTGAAACAGTAGAAATTGCAGTAATTTTCCTCATATCGTCGATAAATATTGAGCTGCTGTTGAAGACCACATATCTGGGAGAATATATTATCAACGGTTCTTCTGAAGAGAGATTCTTTCAGAAGGTTAAAAAATTGTATTATTTATACTTGAAACAGACGATATATTTTTCATACATAACAATTGCCATGAATTGATTGTAGTGAATGGATAATCCAGAAATAATACAACTTCATGCAATTGGGACTCATTTCCAATTTAAAATATTTTCTGCACTTTTAAATACAAAAAACAAAATCATTTAATCATTCTTTCTATTCAAATGTTTTTTCTTTATGAACCAGTTGTTAATGTGCAAAAAAGATTTATAGTTCTAAATAAAAAGTATTGACTATGAAACTCAATTTCTATAATAAATAAATGTGCAAATTATTGAAATCATTTTGAAAACATAGAATTAGAAAGACATAGAATACTTTTGAAACAAACACTTAATGAACATTCTATTTGTGATTCATTTCTTATAAATTTTTTACATTTTCCATACGCATAAGTTATTTCCTTTCGTAATAAGCAGAGAACACTTTATCTTTCGTTATAGAGTCAGTTATTAAACAAAAATTGTTTTCTTTTGATAAATGAATTATTTGATTTATACAATAAATATCAATTATTAATAATGAGATTTGAGAAATTATATCATATTGAAGTAATGCAAATATAATACTTTGGATTAAAACATGTATAAATACTGGGTCGTGTAGTATGGTTTAAAGATCTGGCAACACTAATTTGCGGGCTTTGTTTCTAATAGTTATAAAGAAAAACAGTTAAGTTATGTTTCTGTTTGATGTAAAACTTCTCTTATAAGAAAAGCAACAGTTATAATATTATCTACAAATTAAATAACATGAATATATGGAAGCTGGGAAATGAAGTGAATATCTTTTGGGGAAAAAGCCTTAAGAAAGGCATACATCCGCTCAATTAACACTCAAAGATTCCATTTTAGTACAAATTATTTCCTTGAATGCAATGCTAGAAATGCTTTATCTCTTATCTTAAGTTAGCAAAAATGTTACTCATATGGCTTTTAAGATAAAGAATCTACTATTAAAGAGAAATATTATTCTTTTAGGAAATAATAATGTATTATTAGAGTAAAAAATTCACTTTAAGTAATTAAAAATGAAACATTATGATATTGTAATTACACGAAATATTTGGGATAAAACATTCATTGATGGAAGATATTTAAGAGATTTATAATGAAGATTTTAGTATAATTATTAGGCAGGACCTGTAGCTTCGCTACAAATATTAAATATATAAATTGTAATATAGAACATATACTTTGTTTAGGGATTTTCTCTATTATAATATAAACTTTATTAGTAAGTAATAGTGTACTACATGTACTGTATTACGTCATGTGCACGCACGAAAACACACACACACACACACACACACACACACACACACACACACACACACACACACAAACGGATGACACAAAATAATAAGTATATAGTAAAGATGCATTTTATCCTACAATACAAACAAAATTTTCTTAAAGAGGGGGATTTTCGACTCGGTAGTTAGGGTCAACCCCAAACTCCTCCATTCAAAATCTCTTTATGCTAGGATAGACTTTACCTTCCATCTTTTCTGCAAAAGTACAGGTTATATTATTTTTATTCGAGAATATTTAATATCAAACTTTATTTACATACAAATAGGTTAACAATTTATTTGAGTTTTGAAATTATTTTGTTTAGTTTCATTTCACAATTAATTCAATTCAATTTATTAATTAGACAGTCTAGTATTAGCTAAAGCTAATGTTCTGTTTAATGAACTAAAACTATATAAATTAAGAGGAGATAAATAAATAAAAATATGTAATTAATTGAAAAAATAATAAAATATAATTATAAAAAGTAATGTCTTAATTCATTAAGAAATTTCTCGTACTTTTTATATTTCTTAAGGAGATATCAATTGAGTTCCAAATTTTGATGCCTTTATGAAAAATGCTGTTTTGCGTATAATTCAGTTTCACAGCAGAAACTTGAAGAGGCATATTATCATTAGAGCGAGTTCTTCTTGTAGGTACAAAGTTAAAAATTTCATATCAGATCCCATACAATTGATTGACTTATTTGATTAAAAATTAAGTAAATGTTATTTACATGATTTCTAAATATTCGTGTACTTTTTCGATTACCAAATACTCATGATTAGTTTCGATATCAGAAACTTCTTCAGCTTCATTAGATTCGTTAATCTCTTGATGAACATGATTGTGATGAACAGTCATCTCATTATATCTCGAAATCTGGTCTTCAATTCTTTCATCATTTTTTAAACTATTAGTTCTTATTCGTTTAATGAAATAAGATGTTAAAATCGATATCAATATAATAATCAATAGTATAGATGTAACTGTAAGTGTTGAGGGAGAATTAATAAATGAGAAGCGACCATTTTTGTAATTTGAATCCTTTTTAGAACTCGAATTATTTTTGAAAACCGAATTATTTTTATCGATTAGAGTCACCGGAATTAAGTTTACTTTTCCAACCTTAACAATCAAATAATCATAGATTTATATCAAGAATTTTTCAGTAATAAGATATTCTATGCATACGTTTGTTTCACAATAATTTTGGACATCATAAGGACAAACACAATGATAATTTGTCCTATTGATTGGTAGACATAAGTGAGAACAATTTGCATTCACACATCTATTGATAGTTTTTGGCTGTTTGGATTTATGTACAATTCGAAACTGTATTCCGATTTTGCATTCATTACCCACGATAGAAATAGATTTTTTCAGAGTTTTACTTTCGATATCAAACTCACAAACTGAGCGTTTATCTTCACTATCATAAGGTTTGTAGCAATTGAAAAATATATTTTTTTCAAATAAATCAAATGCTCCTAATTTTGATGCTAAATTTAAATTTCGATTCAAGATTTTTTTCAAGTTAAGGCCATTTGATCCCATGGAGACGATTATGTCAATATAAGGATCAAACCAGAATAATCTACTGAAGTCAATATCAAAAGTCATTCCAAAAACGTGATGGTCTACATTGTTTCTCAATAATTTCAGATCACTTCCATCTTGATTAGATCTTAAAATCTTTGAATGACTAAAACTTTTATTTATTTTAAAATCTTCAGCCCAAAAGAGTAAAGACAAATTAGGATCTACTGCAGAAGATCTAATTTCCGATATCCATTTTGATTTATATATCTTTTTTTCAATACTTGGTTCAAAAATATTTGAAACAATGATAACGCGCTATTCAATAAAATAAACAAAACAATTTATTTCAATGACTTTATCTCTTGAACTCTAAATTTATTTATTGTTTTGCCTTATGACTTTAATAAAGTGATCCAAAATGTTATTAAACACCTTTGCCAGCATAGCACAAATTGTGAACAAAAGTTTAATTCCTGTAAAACAGTTTTTATTTCAAATAAATCCGTGCTTAGCAGGCAAGGTGTCTTGGAACATTTGGAGGCCAAATGATGTACATGATGACTATGAATTAAAAGCTAGCTAAATATTTTTCTCAGTTTATGATTATTATATTGATACAACATGAAACAATGTATGATCTAAGTTTCACGACATTCAATTGTTGGGGAAAATGAACAAATTTGAAACTAAAATAATTAAATTTTTTGGATAATGTTTCCTTAGTCAAGATTTTTTTTTCGAAAATTTTACGAGTTGTGAAATAAGATTTAACTTCACAAAAGGTTTCTTTTATATAATCAAAAATTGATCACTTGAAACAAATCAAGATAAGATTTTTTCTAAGAAAGATTAAAATAAGTACTTAAATTACAACTATCCATTATAACTTCTGTATCATGAAATCTGCCGAAAATGTTTTTTAATGAAATAAAAAAATAATACTCAGAATTCAACTGAAGTTTTAACCAATCATTCAAGGATTTATTAATTTAAATTATAAAATGATATCACTACCCCTTACGCTAATCTATCCAATTTAATCTTCTCCTCGCTCCCCTTCATTTAGCTGTGGTAGGTATTATATTAAAGTTTCCTGGTCAAGAAAAATATTTTATTGATTTAAAAATCAAACAGCGGAATAAAGCATTGATTTTTTATTATTTCATCCAAAAATAATTAAATTTTTGTTATTTTCCAGAAATTTTCTTTTCAGAGGTTTTTTAGAATTTTGGTGATAATCAACTTTTCTCGCCTCACTATAAAATATATAGAGATTTACTATGGAGTGCCAAAGTATTTCTGAAGAAACGATTGTTTAAATAGGCGCTGTTTTGATGTTAATGAACAATTAATTTTTTTATTGATAGGAATGAATAAACCAATAAATAAGTTTTAAAATGATTTGTCACTTCTATGAAAAAATGTGCAGTTTTCATAGATATTGGTCAAAATATTTTCGGCAGATATCATAATCCAACCGTTATATGTGGCAGTTTTTCAGATTTGGTATATCTGAGAAAAAGTTTAAAACTTTTAAGATTTCTATTAAACAAAATAAAGCGCAAACTCAGAACAGGGGTTTTTGTTATAAATAAATATTAAACTTATAAATATTAATAACATAATAATTTGCTTTAATTCTAAAACTGAATGAGAGATGAAACGTTACCTTGTATGTTTTGTATATCAAATTATGAACCCAATCATAAGTAAACATGTGAGCTCCATATTTATCAGAATATCTCAAAGAATTATTTGCATATACAGTATTTTGTTCTCCATTAAAATTATAATCCATATGTGCAATATTAAGAGTAGAAGTTTTTCCATCCAGGACTGTCCAAAATATGAAGTTATCATCCAAATCGTATCCTATCTCTAAAATAGGGGTTATATACACAGTGAAATAAAAATCTTCATACGAAAGTCGAAAAGTCAAGTTTGTAGTAGTATTCGTCAAATAATTTAGAGATATGAAACTTCTGTCGTATAACACACATCTAGAAGAATATATTATGAAGAGCTCTCCAGAAGAAAGATTCTGTGTAAAGAGAAAAATGTATTTAATTCTTGAAACATGCGTAATATGTTTTTTCAAAAAACTTACATGACTTTTGCTTAGAATTACCATAGAAAATATAATCGAGAAATAAAAAACTTTAATGAAAGTGACCCTCATTTTAAATTAAAAATTTTTCGGTAAAATAAATGAAAACTCTTTATATCAAAAATTATTTACATTCAAACATTCCTTTCTTTACTAAACAGTTGTAAGTGTGTAAGTAACTTAAAATAGTCTTAATAAAAAGTATTGACGCGTTTAACTAAGGTTACTTAATTAACTAAGAAACTTAATTTTCATAACAACTTATCAAATTATGGAAATCCTTTGAGACCAAAAACACTATGGGAAACACTTAATGAACATCCTTATTCTCACTTATTTCTCATGAATTGTTTACTTTCTCTATATGAATATATAGTGAATATTAATGTTATTATTTACTGTAAATCTTATATTGACGAGAAATGGTCAGGTTCGGATCGGATGTGGTCAAGTGTAAAGCTAAAAGGTTCAGTTCGTTGAACTTAATCCATATACAGTATGTATCACACTTGAAGATGTGTTGTCGGCAACTCACTTTGACTCAAATATTCTTTTTCCCATTTTATGTTTTTATATGAAAAATGCCAATTCTTTTTTTCAGAGAGGAGTTTGTTTATTGGCTGACATTTTTATCACTAATTAATATTTAATTATTTATTATTATGAGGAGATAGTAGGATAATAAGGTTTCAAAATGATATATCATCCGAACTTATAACTTTTAATTTCAAATCAAATTAGTTTATTAAAAAAATTTCTTAATTTATGAACGCATACCTTAGAAATATTCTACATTAAATATGTCAAGTAAATTAAAAATAAAGTAGAAATAACTTATTTTTAAAATTCTCTTTAATTTCAATTGATCAATTTTTCTCTCTCGCTATTCAAGTATAAAAGACATACGTTATGATACTTTTGAAAGTTTTAATCAAATCATTTTTTCTGTCCATTTCAACATACATTCATTCAAATAACGAACATTGTTATTTTGTGATAAAACATTCAAAAATGCATTTTGGAGTAAAAGTGAATTGTTTTTTTACATGATTTCTAAATATTTATGGACTTTCTCGATTTCCAAATATTCATGTACTGTTTCGATATCTTCATATTCATCATAAGATTCGTTAATTTCTTCATAAACATGATAGTTATAAATGGTCATCTCATTATTTGCTCTCGAAATGTGGCTTTCACTGCCTTCATCAAGTTTTAAACTATTATTTCTCATTCGTTTAATGAAATAAGATATTGAAATGGATATCAATATAATTATGAATAATATAGATAAAACTGTAAGTGTTGAGGAAATTATAACATTTGAAGATACGGTTGAATCACTTTTGAAATTTGGATCATTCAGGATTAAGGATACAGAGGCTATTTTTCCAACCTAAAAAAATTGAAAGATCAATGAAATTTATATTTTATTTAATATATTTAATGAATACATATTGTTTACATGATGTCTCAACATATGTATCAGGACAAACACAATGAAAGTTTGTTTCACTGATAGGTAAACATAGATGAGAACAATTGGCATCAAAACATCTATTTATTGTATTGGGTTGATTATGTTCATCTACAATTCGAAACGTTATTCCATTTTTGTATTCCACGTCAATGGCAAACATGGGTTCCGTTAGAGTTCTATTTTCGATTCTTAACATATAGATTGATTGTTTATCTTGTTCATTATTACGCTCAAAGATATTGAAAAATAAATATTTTTCAATTAAATCAAATGCCCCTATACTATTTGCAAAGTTTTTATTCTTCAATTTGCTCAAAATTTTGAAGTTTCGACCATTCAAATCCATTACAAAAATTGTAACGTTATGATAGCTAAACCAATATAATGTTTTAAAATTGAAGTCAATAGTCAGTCCATCAACGTAATGATCCAACTTATCTTTAATTAAAAATAAACGACTTCCATCCTGCTTAGCATTTAAAATGCTTGAATACACAAAATTTCCATCATTTTCAAAACTTTCAGCCCAAAATATTCTCGAAAAAACAGGATCAACTGCAGAACATCTAATAATCGATCTTGATACAATTATTGTTTTTTCAATACTTGGTTGAAAAATATTCAAAACCGTGATAGTTTCCTTTTCAATTATATAATATCAAAGAATAGATTAGTTCACAGACGTTTTAAAAGTAAAAAGTAACTGTTCGGTATAAAGTAACTTTTCTCAAGCTCGTGTTGTTGAAAACAAACGAGTACATACTTTTGTAATCCTGTTAGTCTGTCTTTGTTTCATTGTAGTGCATAATGGCTCTCAAAATGTTTCATATTATTGAATTTCATAGTTGAAAAAATCATTTAAAAAATTTTATATTATTGAAATATTTCAATAAGGGCCTCAAATTAAAATTGGCTGTGAATTAATTTGATTATATTTTCAATACTAAAGTTATATTATGAAACATAACGAAAATTTATTTCAAAATTGAGTAATAATCCGAGTTTAAAATAAAACAAACAGTGAGTTGATAGGACATTCCTGAAGATTGCTGGATCCTTTAGTCTTCTCACCTCTCATTAAGCTCTGGAAGTACATGTTGAAACCCTATTGGATTTATAGTGTAGCGAAAAAGTTGATTTTCACTAAAATTCTAAAAGAGCTTTGAAACGAAAATTTTCACAAAATAACTATTATTTGATTAAATTGGTGTGAAAATATTTAAAAGTCTATGTTTTACATCATTGTTTGGTTTTTTAATCGAAAAAACAATTTTTTCGACAAGAAATTTAGATAAAAATCCTGCCAGAGCTTAAAGAGAAATGTGAAGACTAAAGTGGGCACAGAAGCCGTTAAAGGAAACCTATCAATTTATTAGATTGACCAGATTTCCCGGAATCGGCCTGTTAATCCTTCCTCCCCGAAGATGTCTTTCCTTGACTTTAAGATATCCCGGAATTGAGTTTTTGTAAATTGAATCTAAAACATACCAATGAAATAATAGCGAGAAAAATTGTTTAAAAATTTATAAAAAGAGAATAACTGAATGCAATCTTAACAAAATCAGGTAAAATATAAAATCAATGAATTTGAAAAATCTAGCAACTTTTAGAACGATTTAAATAAAATATTCCATTTATCATTATGATAATGGGGTCTAAAGTGCTGAAAACTTTGACCCCCTGACACAGTCGTAACAAGCTAAGAGGGCTGAAACCTCTTGGATATTTCCAAATAATTGAGTTTTCAAGTGTAAAAGTTATAATTAATTCAAGTTATAGCTCCATCAGAGATGCAAAACCACTTATTTAGCCCCGCCAGACATGTTTGGCCCCTTATTAAGATATAACTTTAAATCACACATTTATTTTTGAATCATTGGATTTAGTGTTATAAGATAGAAATTTTAAGATGTTGATTGTTAGAGAAATCGTTACCTGATATATTTTGTATATCAAATTATGAATCCAATCATAAGTGAAGGAAAATTTATATCTGTAATTGCAGTTATGAACGATATCATGTTCTTCGTTGAAACCAATATTCATATTTGCAGTATTCAGAGTGAACTCTTCCCCTTCAATCACTGTCCAAAATATAAAGTTGTCATTCAAATCATACCCAATTTCATATATTTCATTTCTATCTGATGACGACTGGAAATTTTTTTTTCTATTCGATGTTGATATAACAGAGTTTTCAAAAATATTTTTCAAATTTTCGATAAATATAGAGTTGTTTCTGGAATACACATATTTGGGAGAATATATTATCAACGGCTCACCAGCAGAAAGATTCTGTTCAAAGATTGAAAATGTAATTCTCATGAAAGATGTGAAATAATTTTCATATAATTACATAACTATTGCCATAATTTGATTGAATTGAATATACAATCGAGAAATAAAATACGTTCATCAAAGTGATACCCATTGAAAATTTGAAAATTCACAACAACAAAAAAGTTTCTTTGAGTATTTAATAAAAAAAATATTTTTTTTGATATTGATTATTATTTCTATTAAAACAATCTTTACTTTATTAATCAGTTGAAAGTATGAAAGTAAGTAAAATAGCTCTGAATATAAATAAATGGTCTGTTTTATTATGAAACTTAATAATGATATCTAATATCGAAAATTAAGAACAGCTCAATAAAAACTTAACGAGCATCCTATTTGTCGTTTTGTTTCTATTAATTGTTTACACTTTTTCATTACTTATAGGTACAAATTATTTCCTCAAATACTTTGTCAGAAAAGACTTTATCTTTTTCATCTCAGCTGCAAGACTGTTACAAATATAGTTCAGGAGGTGACATAATTAAGTAGGATTGCAACTGATGACGGAACGGAAAACGGTTGTCAAGGGTATGGGGTTGCTTTTTATTACAAACTTATATTTAGAACAAGACTTACTCAGTATTATAATATATGGTGTTACATTTGAAGAGCAAAAATCCAGAGGAGTGTTAGCAAAATATTTTACTATCTAAAGGACTTAACAAATATATGTTATAAATATAAGTGTAAATTAACATTTCATATAAGATCAGTACTGAGTCACATAGACTTCAATATAAAGAAAAATATTTTCATCTCAAAGTTTAAGCTCAAAGTTTGAACTCATACTCTTTACAATTTTAAATTCAATTAAAGTTATAAACTCTAACTTATTCTCAATTTATGTCAAAACTTAATAAAATATGATAACAAGAATTTGAATTTTATAATTAATACATACAATAGTTATTAAGATTGTTAGAAATTGTTTCAATTTATATAAACAAAGTAAATATTTTAGTGAATTTCTTTCAATATTGAAATCCTTGTTTCTTAGCTTAAACTTTGATAAGAAAATGTTTATTGAAGGCTATGTGACTCAGTCTTATATTAAAAGTTAATTTACACTTATAATTATAACATATATGTTTCTTAAGCCCTTTAGATAGTAAAACATTTTGCTAACGCTCCTCTTCATTTGATGAGTAACTAATCTAAATTATAAAGGCCTCAAAATTATCTTTTTAAAATTTCTGCAACAATTTTTGGCAACAACTAAATTTTGCTATATACAGACTGTGAGAACTCATGAACTTGTTTTGTTCCACCACTAGTTATAATATTCTTTCTGTACTTGTGGTAGAATAGTAATAAAAAGATTCAAATTAAGTTTCTATAATTTCTGAAACTTAATGAAATTATGTAGTTTTTTGCAACATAAGAATCTCAATGACATAAAAAAATTTAATTTCAAATTTTGGCTACACTTTAAGTATTATTTGCTATAGCCAAAGGGAAGCAATCTATAAACATGATATGTTCAACCACAAGTTGTAATACTAGCTCAGTATTATAACTCGTGGCGAAATTAATTTTGCCATCAAATTGGTTGAAGATTTAATTTCTACAATTTAATTAATTCAAATGTTAATATTTTATTAAAAGATTTTTTCCATATTAGAAGTATCTATCAAGATATCCTTTAGACTTTTCATAGAAAAGTTCTTTGAACTCAATAATTGAATTATCAATTTCTTCTCTATTCTTAATTTCTTTAATTGAAACCAGTTTTGTCACTTTACGACTTGAAATTTGAATTCTCTTTTTGAAATTCTTTGCCCAAGATTGAGAAGCTTTGAATTTAAAATTATTTGCAATTGAAAACTCGATTGCCCATCGCATTAGATCTATTATATGAACAGGAAGACACGAATCTCTTGCAGTTCGATATTTCCCATAAACAAAATCATTAACTAGAGTTGATTTTTGTTCTATTCCCATTTTGTACTAAATAAGTCCTAAATCTAGATACATAAGACTTATGCTCAAGCTTCCAAAGACAATTAGCTTTAATAGTTGAAAGTCCATGATTTTCATGCTCATCACAATACTTAACAACTTTTTCCATTTCCTATCTCGTATAAGTTTGCTGAAAATTACATAAAATTAATTTAAAAATTTTCATTGAAAAAATTAATAAATACTCTAGAAATTTTCAATTTTGGCTCATAATCTGATTCAGTAGAAACCTCTGATGAATTTTCATCCTGATATTCTGAATAGATTTCATCAACCAAATAATCGTCTTCACAGTCATCAGTCATGCGATCAAAAAAGTTGTCTAATATGTGAAAAACATTTTGTGCAATTTCTTTCTCTTTTCCATTTAAATCACTGATTTTTCGCTTATAATTATTTTCTAAAATATTTCTCAAATGATCAATCACATTAAAAATATTTAATTCAATCATTTTTTGTGTTAAATAGTCATTACTTTATTTATGATAATGTCTTAAAATATTGATAACGATCAAAACAAGAGAAAAATATAACGCAAGCGTAAAATGCATAAAGAAAAAAGCTTTTGTAATAATTTATATCAATAAATTGTTTAAAACTATTTGCATATTGATCAAGAAATCCTTCAATATAAATTAAATTTTGTCAAATTTTCATATTACCCTCATATTAAATAAAAACTGTAATTCAATTCATTAAAATTTTTACAGATATATTTACCATCATTGAAATAAAATAAAACTGCAACTTTTGTGAAAAAGTTTTATTTAGCTAATAATGCAAAAGTTATCGGAAAAAATTAAGTCGGAAACCAGGATCGATACCCAAGCTTGAGATCCAAAGTCGCACACTTATGAGGTGCGCCATTTGGACTCTTTAAATTAATATTAAACTAATTTTTAAGTGATAATTATTGACTTTTAAAATCGTTATTTTTGAGCACGCTAAAAGCTCCAATTGAATAAAATTTTCAACTCAAAAGATTTTTTCAATAGGAAGGATTGTGTTTAGGTTATGATTATTATCAGAATCCAAAAACAGATAAAACCCTTTCATTGTAAATATAACAGTATTTGATATAGATTATGGGTGTCCGGATACTGTTTATTTTGAATCTCAACATAATAAAGGTTTTTTTGAATGAATTATTATCTGAAACAATTGCTGAATTCATAACTCATATTTAGTATTCAAATTGCATTAATTAATACTTAAATATTTGAAAGACATTTAATCTTTAAAATACAGGTCGGTCAGGGTTCAAAGTGAACACTTTTGAATAATCATAACTCTATTAATATTCATATTAAATGAATAAATATGGCATCAAATTGTAGTCCATTCTTTCACTTTTCTTTTGATATATTAAGAATTGTGAGAGGATGTGTTTTTCATATAATACAATTTTTAATGCGATGTCTCCTCAATAAAGTTTTTTAACTACTAATTTTTGAAATTTTAATTTTCAATCAAAATTACATGATTTTGAAATTTATTTTATCAAAAAAAAATTCAACCTTATTCAATATTTGATTAGTTTAAAACCGAGAGAAAACTTTTATTTTCACTCAATCAAAGGAGACGTGATTATAAAAATCATAAAAACTTCAAAGAAAATTTATACTAAGGAATTGAAAAGTCTATGGAGTTTCAATGTATTCTATAATATTGGAGTCTGGAGTTAAAAAACATTTTTAAGGAGACATCGCGTTAAAATGATATTAAATGAAAAATACATATTCTCTTACAATGATTGATATATCAAATAAAAGGTGAAAGAATGGGCTTCAATTTGATGTAATATTTATCCATTTAATATGAATATTAATAGAGTTATGATTATTTAAAAGTATTCACTTTGAATCCTGACCGACCTGTAAAACCTCTTTTTTATGGTAAACATTCAATTCGAGATTTGGATTAATTTTTGACTTTAAATTTGAAGCTATTCAAATACAGTAAAAATTTTCTTTTCTCTGATTTTAAGAACATTTCTACTTGATAGTTGAATAAACAATGAATATTTGATCCATCTGCTCCTGGACAAATGTTCTTCACAGATGAATTTCTAAATATTTATGCCCTTATTCCATATCCAAATATTCATGTACTTCTTCCACATCCAAATATTCATGCGCTTCTTCCATATCCAAATATTCATGCTCTTGTATTGTATCATTATATTCTTCTATAGCATCATAAATTTCCTCATAATCATCATTCATTTCATTATCTTCTCTTCGAATTTGACTCAAACTCATCTCCTCTGA